>WTSP01010734.1:0-33320 GCA_025331215.1 Actenoides lindsayi | reverse complement strand
CAGTTAGTTAGAAGAACTGAGCTGAAAAGTAAAATTACTGAACAGAATTAGTTCTGTTCTCACTCAAACCAGGACAATATGGAAGGAGTTCTATACAAGAGCTCTGCTGTGCATTTCCATTGGTTAATATGTTTGGTCATCATTTCTACCATTTTTAGGGATGGTGTGGACATCTGCAGAATAGTTTTTATCTTTACATTACTGAAACATATTCTAACCTGAGTTTCAGTTTAAGAAAGTTGTTCTTCAAAAAATTCCTCTTTGTGAAACAAAGGGAGGCATGGATTGTTACTGAACTCCTGTCCATCAACCCAGTTATTCTTTGCCTTTAAATTCATAATTAGGTTCGTATTGCCATAATAAATGAGAACTTACATAAGAATTTATATGGAAGCATGTAACTCACTCGATTAATAATTGAAAACTGTATCACTTCTTTTTTCGGTATGGAGTAAGTGTTTGTATTGGGTTTATGTGTCCACATGTTGGAGTGGGGCTGCAGTGGCGGCTTCTGTGAGAAGACACCAGCATCTGCCCTCATAGCAGGCAGAACTGGTTTCATCCAGCTCCAAAATGGACCTGACACTGACCAAAGCTGAGCCCATCAGTGACATTTGTGGCATCTATGTTATAACATGTATAAGAGAAGATAAAAACTGCTGTGCAGCAGTTGTGAGAGAGAGGAGTGAGAAAAATGTGGGCAATACAGTTTGCCAGACACCAGGGTCAGTGAAGAAGGAGGGGGAGGAGGTACTTCCAGTGCCAGAGTGGAGATTCCCCTGCAGCTTGTGGAGGTTAAAGTTAGAGCAGGTGTCTGCCCTGCAGCGTGTGGAGGACTCTATGCTGGAACAGGTGGATGCACCCTGAAGGATGTTGTGGCCTTGTGGAGAGCTTGTGGTAGAGCCGGCTCCTTGCAGGAACTGTGACCCATGGAGAGTAGCCCAAACTGGAGCAGGCTTCTGGCAGGAACTGCAACCCATGGAGAGAAGCTCAGGCTGAAGTGAGTAGGACCTGTGGTCTGTGTGGGGACCCATATGCAGGAGCAGTCCATTCCTAAAGGACTGTACTCCATGGAAGGAATCCATGTTGGACCAGTTCTCGAAGAGCTGCAGCCCATAGGAAGCACCCGTGTTGAAGCAGTTCATTAAGGACTGTATCCCATGGGAACAAGCCCACACTGGAGCAGGGGAAAAGTGCAGAGGAAGGAGCAGCAGAGACAAAGTGTTATAGACTGACCACAATGCCCATTCCCCACCCACTTGTGCTGCTTAGGGGGTGGAAGTAAAAGTTGCAGAAGTGGAACTGAGCCTGGGAAGAAGGAAGGTGTCAGGGGAATGTATTTTTAGCTTTGGTTTTATGTCCACTGTCCTACCCTGTTATTAATTGGCAATATTTTAAATTTATCTTTCCTAAGTGAAATCTCTTTCGCTTGCAATGGTAACTGATGAGTGATCTCCCTGTCCTTTTCTCAACCCACAAGCTTTTCCATCCTGTTTTCTGTCCTGTCCTGCTGAGGAAGGAGAATGAGAGAGAGCTTGCTTGGTGTCTGACACCAAGCCAAGGTCAACCCACCACAGCATTTTGCAAATCATAGAATCATAGAATGGTAGGGGTTGGAAGGGACCTCTGGTGATCATTGAGTCAAACCCACCTGCCAGTGCAGGAACACCCCAGGGCAGGCCACACAGGAACAGATCCAGGTGGGTCTTGAAAGCCTCTAGAGAAGGAGATTCCACAACCTCCCTGAGCAGCCTGTTCCAGGCTCCAACACCCTCACAGTAAAGAAATTTTTCCTCACGTTGAGGTGAAACTTCCTGTGTTTCAGCTTGTGACTGATGATGTATTTACAAAGGCTAACTTGAGCCTAGTGACACCACTCTTCCTGGGTTCCTGGCAGAATAAACACAGCAAGAGAAAGAGAGACTCCTCTAGAAGGCATCTAAGGGGCTAAATTCAGCTCCAGAGCCCTGGGCAGTTCTCTGCTGTCAGTGTGGCACAGGCAGCTCCATCACCAGCCCAGCTGCTCCTTCCTGCTTCCATGACACTGTCATGGCCCTGGTGCAAGTGTCTGCTGAACTGTCTAGGGAACCTGCTTCAGGGAAGTGAAACTAATGGAAAATATTTCTCCCTCCACCATTTCGGTAGAGCATTTTTTAAGTTACAAAAAAGAACTGACCTGGTTTACTGTACAGTCACAGAATCACAGAATCATAGAATTGTCAAAGTTGGAAGGGACCTTAAAGATCATCTAGTTCCAACCCTCTGCCATAGGCAGGGATACCTCCCACAAGTACCGCAAGTTGCTGAGCTAGCATGACTGAAGGACTGGGGGAGATTAGTTACAGTGCTTTTGGAGTTCCTAGGAGTAAAGGACTTAGTCCACCATTATTTTCACAGTCTGAAATGGCTGGTCATGTTGCAGTCATTGAGAAAATCAGCAGTCAACACATATGAAATAATTTCTGATTGTGAAGGTGCTCTTTGAAGGTCTATGGTCAATGGAATAGAATGATGTTTGGAGCTTTTGTCATGAAGAAAACAAAGAAAATGCTCATAGAATTTTGCTGTTGAGTAATTGAAGCTGGAAGACCATTGCTGGTGTTACTTCAGATAGAACTAGGTTTTGTGTCTCTGTATCAAAGAGCATATGCAGATTCTTTTCTCGGACACTTTTAAAACACTGATTATCTAACATAAAGGAATAAGTTTGTTCAGCTCACAGGCTGTGGAAAGAAAGGAGAGAGGAAGGGTGAAACTGGCTAAGTGAATGGACTGTAGAATTTTCCAGTGTGATCTGAAACATAAGGACATGTAGCAAAAGTCCTGGTTGTAATTGCTGCACACACAAACTCTTGTATTTTCACAGGTAACCAGATACACTTTTTATTGTGTAAAATAATGAGAGCTGCTTTGCCCTTAGTATTTCAGGATTTGTATGGAGATAAGATCTTCTGATTGTCTACATTTTGTGATGGCTTTGGCTCTAATTTTGTAATTTATTTGAAATATAGTCTATCTGTATATTTTAAAAAAGAGGACATATAAGTATTGTTTTTTTCTAATTTAACCTGTTATTAAAGCATAATTTTAGTTGTCATCATCTACAGGATTCACTATTTGTAATTGAAATTTAATATGCTAAGGTCATGAACTGATGAGCTACCGAAGTTTGTAAGATTACACAGAGAAACACAAAGTGTGAACTTACCATTGCTACTGTTTATGCCCACACATAAGAAAAAGACCTTGCATCAAAGCAATTTTTTTTTCTAACTGTAATAAAAGTAATTAATTTTGCTAAGTTACAGACTTGTACACTTGCACATCTGATACATAGCCTTTTTGACTTAGTTGAATTTTTTTTAAAAAGTGACTGTTTGAGAAATGCAGCAATTAAAAATATTACCATAGTAGTAGCAATTTTCTGAATGCCTACCTAGCCATCTTATTTTTAATCAGTGCTGTATTTAGAGGGACACTTCATTCTTTCAGAAGAGAAATAAATCTATTAGGACTAGGACTATTATGTAGGGCTATTAAATATGCAAATATTTTGTACTACTTGATTGCTAATAGTAGACCAGTATTCATTAGGAGCTACATTCTACTATTGGTTAGAATTTCTTTTTTCTCCTGGATTGTTGTAACAGTCATCTTTGTTCTGCATTTTACTGAAAAATAAAACTGCTGTTCGCACTTTTATGCCTCCCCTCTGGAATGCTAGTACAAATTACTACAGAAGCAATATTTGAACATGTTAACATGTGTTACACCCCCAGGTCAGTGTGATGGTCCTTTCGGAATCAAAGGCCACTCTTGTGGAATGATTTGCTGCCACCAAATATGAATAAATTATAAATTTTTAAAATGTCATAGTCAGAAGCCAGCAATTTTATTAAAACTAACTTCCTTTTGAACTTTTTTTTTTTTTTCTATAAATATCAGACCCAAATTTCTGGAGGGTTTAGTAAGCTTTTACTTCTTAACAAGTTAATATTCAGACAGTCTCAGTGACTGGTTTAACAAATGTCCAGTGTCTGACTGGATTACAGTGACTCCATTACTGGTTTGTACTGCTGGCTTGAATGCTTGTGTTATTGTGAAATGAAATAATTAAAGGTCTTTTCTTCTAATGCTGTATGTAAAGAAGATGCAGTTATACTAGATGTTTCTCTCTGTAGAAAATGAGGATGGAGCTTCAATAGAGAGATGAGCTGATAACGGAATTATTCTGAAAAAACGAAGGCGTTATGGAGGGCATATTCATCTTAAAGAAGAATGTTCTTTTCATTCAAGAAATGATATATTTCTTCCAGTGCTCCAAATATAGTTTAAATTATATGAGTACTAGTTTAATATTTTTAATTTTACTTACATTAAGGTTATACAATATAGGATTTTCCAATTTTTGTAATTTTATATCCATTTTCTATGTAAAAGTGTTCTGGGACATGACCACTTAAGTCTGTGAGTCCTATAGATTTTAATACAGATTAATTTTAAATTATACACTTTCCCCAACTCATTTTTCATGGATGGCGCTTCTAAGAAGATATTTGCATTAGACCATATCATTGGCAAATAAAGCACTTTATTACTTTTTTGTGATGCTTTCCTGAAAATTTTGTTTCTGTAATAAAGTGATTGAACCTGATTTTGGTTTAACTTGCATTCTTTTATTCTGTTATAAGTCTACTGATGTCATTAGATTGGTTCTGATTTAATCTTACTCTCAAAGAAAAAAAATCAGGCCCATTATTCCTCATTTATGTCAAAACCTATAATGGCCATGCAGGAGTGAGAGTCTGCAGCCAGCCTCGCTTCTCTCCTGTACAATTTCGGCAGTGAATTTGTAGTTCCTGAACTGATGTTGCTGCCTGTGGAAGAGCAGAGAGAATGGCATTTTGAAGTGAAGTGTAGTGCCCATCCTGAGAAAAACAAAGACAGACCCATTGTGTCAGATTGGAATTGTGTTCTTTGGTCTGGTAAGACCTCTTCCATTCTCACTTGATAGAGAGGACCCTTATTGTATTGTCATAATCATTCTACAGACTTCCAAATTTTCTTACGTTTGCTGTTAATACTGTTTGAGCTGGAGGTGTATTGAAAACATGGATTGTAGATTGGCTGCTAATATTTTGCTGATGTCTTTATTATTCTTACTCAGTAAGGTGTTTTCTGGTAACTTCTTCAAAGATTGGTAATGTTTTCCCTTCTTAGAACTGGATAAACATCATGATGTCTAGCATTCCATTAGATGTAGATGTTTTATCCACTTAGTGGATAAAATTTGTAAAATAAATAGAGAAAAGCAAGTCAGCTTGCCCAGAAAGCCCTAGCAAGTAGAGTAAAATGATGATTATCCATTGTAAATATTGAAATTAATCAATCTATTGGCTGTAGCTTTTAACAAAAGAACTTATAAAGTAATGAAGTTAGCAAGTCTGTAGTGTCAGCACTTCTTGGGTTCACTGTTGCTTGTAGAGTTTTCTGCTCTCTATTTTTTTATTTTTTTATTTTTTTTTGAGCTTAAACATTTCATTAATCTCATGCATCTTTGGCTACTCTGCTACATCCAGGTATTTTTGTGTAACATCAGTTTGTGGAATATGCAAAGTATAAAGGTTACCTTTTAATAAACAGTGAAACTAGTGTACGTTCTACAAACATGATAAAGCTTTGGGGTTAAAGTTCAAGAATAATCACATGTAGCAAGTATTGTGCTTACAATAATAAAAAGTAAAGGGAATTGAAGGAAATTGCAACTTGATATCTACACTTATGACATCATCTTGTATGTAGATACAGCTTTCAGTTTTTGTTTGCAGTAGATAAATGGAGAATAGAGCTTTCAGTGTTTCTCTTCTTTTCTTTTTACAGCTGGTTAACTAGCCTTTAAGAGCACACTCCCTGAGTTACTTGAATTAGTTTTAATAATTTTTTTTTAATCTAAAACTATTTGAAGAATAATTCTGATTCAAAGCTAAAAGAAAGTGCAAAATAGAAATTATGCATGCATTTGTCTAATATTAAAACTCTAAAATGTCCTCTGTATGTATGTATATATGATTTTTATGAAAAATGTCAATTATTTTTAAAAAATAAGAAGTAACAAGTCAGTATCTCTTAGGGTCTTATTAAGAAAATATTTCTGATTGAAATTTTTTTACTGACTGTTACACTATAAAACAGTTTAGCACTGGTTTATCTGTAATTGATAATATATAAGAATAGTTGTCTTACTGTCTTGAATTATCTTTGTCCCAATATCTTTCTTTTAGCTCTTTTTTTCTGGCAAATCCTTATATGTTTGTTGCTAAAGAAATACATCTTCATGGGTGCTAACAAAAGTAACTCTTGTCCATAGTTAAATTTATCCAGTTTAGTCAAGTAAGAATCAAAGTACAGAAATTTGAAAAGGGTGTATTTAATTAATCTTATTTCTAACAGTGGCGTTTGATAGGTGAAGTGTGGGTTGTTTTGGTTTTTTTTTTGTTTGTTTGTTTGCTAGTTTTTTCACTGTCAGCTGCACCATTTCAAACTGAAATGCTGTTTCTAATTTGCTTGTGGCAGACAGCTGTGCCAGTCAAAATGTGGAGCCTGGATGCTATCAGTTTCTGTTCATTTGCTTATTCACTTCCTTGCTTGCCTACAACTTACTTGTGCTCTGTCAGACACACGTAAAGGAAGCTGTAGTACACATTTCCACAACAGTTTTGCTTTCCCATGTTTCCTTATTTTAAGAAGCTCTTTTAGCCAGTTTTAGTTAGAGCAGATTGATTTAAATTCTTCAGAAGATGGATGGATTGAGTCAAGGCACCTGTAAGAATGACACCAAAGTGCTGAACATACAGTGTAATCACCCAACCGTTTCTGACTGCTGAAGAGAGATACAAAGTTCTTTACAGGGCCAGGAAGGAGGCTTGCTACTTTCTATCTCCAGCAGCTACCTGGGTGTTTCCTGGGCAGATGTGGAGAGAGAGTTAACCTTAACTTTTGTTAGCAAGTTTTGGGGTTGTTTGCACTCTGGCAAAGAAGGAAGCAATTAGAAACAATAACAAATACCTTTGCACTTCCAAAATACATTTTCATAGCCTTAAACCAATCTTGCCCCTGAAGCAACACAAGTAGGTTTTGTTCTTTTTTCTGGGCTTTTAGTAAAAATAGAGCAAATACACATCATCCATGAGACTCATATCTTAGTATGTTTATCTTTGTCTCTTTGCTTCTGTTATTTTCTGTCATTGAGGAAGAATGTCATTATTGCAGAAAGTTTCCAAAGGGAAGGTAGGCCATTCGTGTTAAGGGGCATATGGATTTGAGCTTGTTCTAGTAGCTGAAAAAAAATAGTTGCAAAACTTGTGTTCTAAATTGAGAATGCAGTTCTCAATACTGAGAATCCATGAGTGTCTTGGAATACATTTCCCGATACCTGCAGCTTGGTATATGTCCTGGTTCTCTCAATCCAAGTGTGCAACTGAGCTTCAAGGTTTTACTTCAGAATAAGACAAAATTTAAGTTGGTACCAATTTTCTCCCATTTCCCTGTGCCCTGGTTTCCACTAAAAGGAAGTATTGCTATGTACATCAGATGAGAGCCACGGCATACTATAAAAAATAGCTGGGTTGGATAATTCAGAGGTTAGGATATTTGGGTCCTGATGAACAATGAGAGATTTGTTTAGGTTCATCCTACGTCCTACCCTAAATTCCATTACTTGCAGTGTGCACTACATTGTAATAGCTATGTAGTATAGCAGTATCTATAGCAGCAAAATCTGTAGTTTGGCCTGCCGTGATGTTTTTAACCACAGAATGTGTGATGAGATGTGTTCTTTGAGGTTATTCTTGTTTGGTGGGGAGTTGCTGAATTTTATACAAGCTATGTTTTCTTATCCTTGTTAGAAAAAGTTGAAGTAGTCTGATCAGAAAATGATTAAAGCATGAATCAGAGTGGCAGTGTCCTCATTTGAAAAGGAAAAGTGCAGTCTCCTGGATACTTAAGGTTTTAAAAACATTCTTTGCCATCAGTACAATTGTGCCTCCGGGAGAAATGAAGAATCCAGTATGACCCCATGACTGTGCACTTGATCATCATTTCACTCTTAATAATCTAATCCGTCCATTGTAATGAAGCAATTAGCTTGCTGTGCTTCTAGCTGTAGTCTGATAGTGAATAATGGCATTTATTCTTATCTTAACAGTTTTACTGTTGAATAATATTAGGAGGGGTTTATTTGATGTGTCATTTCAGGCTTCATACACAGTAGAAAAAATTTTTTTATAAGTCAAGCTATCTGTTGTGAGGACATTTATGATGGATGAATTTAGCTCATTGCCATAAATTTCTTTGGGTCAGAAATAAAGATAATATAACATTGGACAAAGAAAAGGGAAAAAATGAAGAGAAAGAAAAAAAAAGGGCAAAGAAAGGAGAAACCACAGCACTAAATCTGGCTGCTATTATTTCCTCTGGTTTCATTTGAAGTGATCAAAGAAGTGATCTGTGACAAAGCAGTGCTCATTCTTGATCTCATCAGTTAGCCTCAGAATCTTCCCTCTATTTTTCAATTTCTTTTATGGTCCCAACACTCAATTTCAATATAGGTTATCTTTTTAGGGCTTTCAGTTTAAAGTGGGAACAAAAATTCCTTGTATATTTTTAAATGGGATAAGGGAAAGATTTTATTTGATGTGTAATATTTAAGGTTGTTATGTTTATTTTGACTTTGCCAGAACTGGGTAGCACTTCTTTTCTTTCTTGATTCACTGTCTTTCTTTCAGGGTTCCCTTCACTCTCTCTCTTTTTTTTTTTTTTTTTCCCCTGTAGTGCTTATTCCTTGTAAGAGCTTTCTATGACACAGGCAGGTTTTGTCCAGTGCAACCACTACTCTGTTCCTACAATAGCTTTTTAATTTGTAGGAATGACATGCAATATCAGACACGGAATTCAGGAGATGTGAGGAGAGGAAGGCAGAAGGAAGAGTGTCTGGCTTTTGTTCTGTGTAACTCCTGAACAGCAGATCCAAGTGGAAAGTGACATTAGGAAGTTCTGGAGGGGAGAAAGCACCTTTTCTTTGTGTAGAGTTTTCAAGGTTTTATTTAAGGTTTTATTTATTTTCAAACTCTACCAATAGAATTGCCAAGTGCAGTGTATTGTGCAGAAATACTACATCTGTGTATGTTCTTTTGTGCTCCTTGGCTTGTTTTCACATCAATAAAGTCTGGGTGTACTCAGGGCTTCATTAGACCTTCTGAACTTTTTGCAGGGATTTGCATGTTCACTGAGGTAACGAAAAATACATTTTCAGTTTTTGTTGGGATTTTTGTTTGACAGAGCTTTCCATGTGCTGCTAGAAGTCAGACAAGTTTTGATACGTGGATTTTGCTGGGAGAAACTAGAATTTCTGCCAGCTCTTCTCCCTACCTCTTTGGCAGCCTCGCTGGCAGGCTGGTGGGAAACTGTATTCTTCATCCTTTGACTCATTCAGTCCCTAGTTCTTCAGCAACAGAGACAGCTGGGGCTTCCAGGACCCTTAGTTCTGGGAAGCATGTCAGGTGGCTTGTTGCAAAACCCAGACTCCGAATTAAACTAGGTCGATAATAGTAATTCCACTTTGTGGAAAATGTCTGAATTTTTGGTGTTTGTTCTTCCATAAAATGGAATCACTGCTACATTTGAACCTTGTATCTTCCTTTCCTTATATGGATTTTGAACGCTCTCATGTCTGGATTTTTTTTGGATTATTTTTGGTATTTCAAACTAACGTAACTCCTTTCTCTCTCTTACCGTTCTCTCTTAGATCAGTTACAGAAAATTGTTACAGAACGATGTTTATGCCTTAAGAGTGCTCCCACAAATATGAATGAAAATATTGAATTCTTAAGATTGTGTAATCTGACATGTTTCTTGTGTAAGAAAAAACATTCAGCCTAGCTAATCTGTACAGTGAGAGATTAGTCTTAACTCTGACTACCTCTCTGTTTACTGGGGACTGAAGTCTCCCAACTAAGTACTGAAACTACATAAAGCAACAGAGTTGTCTCCCAGAATAGGCATACTCTTTTAAATTGGTTTTGCTCTATTTATCTTTTTTGATGAAAATCAGTTGCTGAACCAGCGCTTCATCCTTATATGAATCTGGCAGCATAGTGTGTTAAACTTCCACTATAAAAACTCCTGTGTTACCTATATTCTGTAGTGTTTAAATATTATTTTCTGTGTATTTAGCACAGCCAACACACAAAATGTACTTCTAATTATTGTTATCACTTAACAAATAGCCTTCGTTGTTTCATTCAGAACAAGAAACTTGTTTAACTCCTCAGAAAACAAAATTAGTCCCATGCTTAGAGAATTACAGAGAACAAATTTAATTGCCTACGTTTCCCTATTCTTCTTTATCTAATTTATATTGTGAGCATTTGAGGACAGCTCACAGGACTTTGTATTGTTTTAGAAGTCCATATTTACTCTGGATTATGGTAAAATTTGTAGTAAATATTTCCCTTTTTGCAAGTTTTGTTAAAATGTGACTGTGATTGACATTCCCCAAAGGAACTGCTCTTAATATGCCTTTTTGTTTTCATTAATTTTTGGACAACCCAGAAGAGTGCACATGCTGAGAATATATGAAGAGGTAATAACAAACATTTTTATAAATGAAACACGTGAATAGTAAATAATACTTAGAACTAATGCCAATTTCAACCTTAAATTTCTTTGAAGGCTGCATCTTTGTTAATCAGTTTCTTTAAATATCATGTGAGCTAATCAAGAAGTCAGACACATTTTGTTTGCCGCTTTGTATTTTTTTGTTTGTTTTGTTTTGTTTTGTTTTCCGTTTATCACCAGATATCATTCAAAGAGATGAAGATTTAAAAGTAAGCAGTATTTCACACTTTCACCTGCCTTTTAGGGGATTTTTTTTGTCACTAACTGTCAGAACTTGAAAAAATTTGGAACAGTTTCCTAAAAAAGATTGGAGTCTGAGAATAGCTCCCTTCTGTTTCCTGGTTTATAGCTTTTTCCACCATTTGAATTTCATGTTGGGCTCTTCTCCCAGGACTACTTTTCTGGTGCACTTCCACAGGCTCAGACAGCTGCCCTTTTAGTCAGGGGTCAATGTCTGAAAAAAGAACAGGTAGGTGCACAAGGAAAGGCAAGAGATTAAAAAAAGGAATTTTGTCTGAGCTATTCATGGATAAACAGTTTGGAGAAAAAATGCAATTTTTCCTGTACTGTCTTTGGACTTTGCTCCAAATGATGAAAAGTGAGTGTCCTCATCAGACAAGTATTCTGGAAAATGCTGATTTATACTAGCTGATCCTACACCTTTATTATAAGAATAAATTTCCATCTATTGCACTTCTCATGCTGGCATTGAGGAAATTATCATGGTATCCTAAGAAAAACTGGAAGATTTTATTTTCATATTTTTGCTTGTGTTTATTTAGTATTCCAAATTAAAAAAGCTTGAAGCTTGACCTGTAGGTGAAGCAAACTGCTCAGCTGCACTTGGGAGAATATAACTACTCGCCTTTCTTTTTCACCATTCTTGCTCTAAGCTTGAATGATTTTATGGCATGTTTTTCCAGAACTGTGTTTATTCCTTGTTTCATGATACACATGACAATCTCTGTGAAAGCATGAAGCACTATGGTGCTGTTGCTGTTGATAAAATAGAAAATAAAACCAATTTTGCCAAGACTGTTTCTTACAGATGGAGAGTAATTTTCTTGAAAAAGTTGGTTGTCTTTTTCTGAACGTCTTTGAAACTGAGGAGGATTTTTTTATTAGCTTAGAAATCATTTGTGGTGTGGTGATAAGTTTTGATGTTCAGATGTTTTTGGCTTCAGTCTGTGCACCTGATGTCTATGGCAGACTGAAAACACATAAATTTGGATCAAACTCAGCTTTTCACCTTTTAGTTTGATAGTTTAATCCCATCTTGAACTCCTGGCTCATTCTAAATAAGAGTTGGACTTTCTGGGAAGGGTTATGTGCCTGAATGGTGCCTGACCATCAAAATCTCATTTTGCTCAATAATGATTTTCAGGGTTTCTCTCTGGAGTAGAATATAGTGATGGAACCAAAAGCGTGTTCTTTCTGTCTTTTGGAAATTTGGGTTATTTAAATTGCCTTTTTTTTTAGTTTCTGTTAGAAAATGACAGGCCATCCAAAGAATATAAAGGACTAGATGACACAAGATTAAGCTGAATTAAGAGAAATTTGGATAATTTTGAATAAAGAGGAAATCTGAAATTTTCTCATGTCCGTATTTTGAAAAACAAGCTCTTTTTCTTCAAGTATAAGGTAGAAGAACACAGAAGACTAACGGGAAATCTCTGGATTTCCATCAAAAAGCTTTGCTTTCTTCAAGTTTAGTCACTGTCCATTTTTTCCAGACAGAGAATGACGAAGCAGTGAATATCAGATCTTTGTAAAATATTAGCATGATAAAATTTTTACAGGCTTACTTTTTGAGAGTGTTTATTGAAATCAGGGCTCCTATTTAACTTGGTGTTCATCTGGTGTCTTCTATTTGGTCTACAGAGCATTTAGGAGAGAGGTTACCAAAATGGTTATATGACCATCTATAATGTTGTGGTTTTGGTTTTGTGGGTTTTTTTGGTTTCTTGGGGTTTTTTTGGTGGTTTTTTTTTTTTTTTATTTATTTTAGTTTTAGGATTTTTTTTTTAAGTGGCACAGATCGTAAAGTCTGTTGGTAATATGGGTGTGAAAAATCACCAAGCATGTCTTACCATATTTTTTTTTAATTTACTATAGTTATGCCTATATTTAGCTCTTGTTTCACCCCTTCTCTCCTCATTATGTTATTGACCCATAGATCAACACTGCTTAAGCCCTGGCAGATTATTGCCAGTTGTGTTTGAATGACTCAGTGCGTCTTTTCAAAATGATATTTTGCCACCTCCGGGAACCCTAGGGACTCGGCTTCACTTGTATGTTCTGGTATGTACAGATTGGGTGTGCTCTTGTACCTCTGTCAGATTGAGGAACCAGAAAATAAAGACAGAATCCATTCATTCTTTACTGCAAATGCAAAATGTGGGAGCTGAGATTGCTTTCATAGGCTTGCAAGACCTGTGATAAACTAAAGTGGTTTTTTTTCCTTCAATGCTAAAGTAATTGTGGATTAAAAATTGTCAATTGATAGGGCTCAGGTTTCTCAGGAGCAGTAGTAATTCCAGTTTGTGTTAGACAGAGGGTCATATTACATTAAATATTCTTATATTACAGAGATTTTTATAAGTAATCATTTCCCAAGCTAAGGGTATAAGAAGATACAGAAAGCAATCCCATTTACTAGTATGCGTGCCTGAGAAAACTGTCATGGCTAGGAATTTGGTTTAATGTTGCTAGGACAGTGATTCCTGAAGTGTTGAAGAAAATATATCAAAAAGGATATAGCAGAGTCAGATGGAAAAATCTAAGGGGTAAGCTAGAGGGCTTTTTTTGTAGAACATGACACACGCAGAAATGTGATATCTCTCAGGCTTTGTGGGATATGCTATGGTAAAGGCCATACAAGCAGCTAGGGGACATGATTAATTCAGGAGGCAAAATAGTCATAAATATGTAAATGCACGGTGAGAAAAAGTTTGCTAATTCTAGACTACTGTTTTCACCTCCTACAGGTGGCTTTACAAGGCACAGCAACTGAGGTGATTTTGCAAATCAAATGTTTTACATTTTGTAATACTTATAATTTGATCTACTTACTGGGCATGAGTCATGTAGCTTGCAATAAAGTTTGCTGTCAGGTATGTAACACAAGCCCCTGTTGTTCCACTGGTTGGTGAGGAATAGAATCGAAAATAATGTGAAACCTGTTGCATGAAGCTGGGAATATAAATACTGATTTATTTACTATTTTTAAAACAAGTAGTATCTGGAATATTATTTGCTACGGAATGACTTTTTATTCAAGAGAAATGTATAGATCATAGCATATGTATCAGAGAAATTGGGGTTTTGCAGAAGAAGCAAATAATACTTTGTTTTGATCAGTGAAAGCCATAGGGGGCTTTCATTAATGATGATACATGAGTAACATTCAGCAAATGACAGTCATGTGTACCAAGGAGATTAACAACCTTCAACATCAGGGATGTCATCTGAGTGCATCCTTTGACTTTTAGTATTTTCACTACAAATAGTGGTATTTTTCAACTTCCACAGGAATATGAGGTAATAAGTTTGCCATTCACTTCAGAAAATTATGGACAGGCAATAGTAAAATGAGGTTAAGACATACATGCAGTTTAGTATGGTCATAATAAGTATTTGAAATTCTGTATTGCGTAAATATTGATTGTTCATTGATAAATGCACTGGGAAAGAAATAGTGCATTAGGCCTTTCTCAGAGTCTTCTGATGTATAACTTGATGTACATATTGCAAAGGTCAAGGGCATCAGGAATTGAAATAGTACAAGAAATTATTGTTTCCCTGATTTGTGGTAACCTGACTTAGAAAGAACGCTCAGTGCAATTTAGGAACTAAACTTTAAGTACTAGAGGAGATGTGCCTTTCCGCCCCATCTCCTTGCAAAATGGGAATACAAATATTTTTCCCTGCATTTTTCTGGGTTTTCTGTGAGAGTTGGAACAAAGTATCATTTGTTCCATCTTGACAGTTAAGGTGGCTGAACTACATTGGTTTTACAGTTCATTGCAGAGTGGAGAATGATCTGGATTACTTGTGCATTGTCAATCTCTTGGAATTTCTTTAATACATAGCTTGTTTTGTCTCACCTTGTCAATAATACAAAAGACAGACAAAATATTTTTTTTTTTTTTGTTAATGACAGACTAAATTATTAAAATTTACAAACTACCACATTGGTCTTCCTGGACTCCTATCTAGGCTGGTATCTTTGACAGTGGCCAGGCGTGATTGTTTAGGAAAAAATATCTCAACAGGCATTTTTATAGCTATCCTTGCTCAGAAAAGTTGTTGTCAGAATCTAGGACTTTCTGAGCTGAGTATTGTGCTCACATCACTGGGCACAAAAGGGACTGGTAATCTGTTGTGTGAATTTCTTGTAATCTTTTTTGAATCCATTGATACCTCTGGTTTCAACACCTTACTGTGTATTGCGTTCCCAACTGAATGAATGAAAGCAAAGTGGAAGAAAACCCTTCCATTGTGTTTATTTTTAAATTTAACACTTGATAACTCTAGTAGGCATAGCTCTCTACTCTGAGGAACGTAGTGAAGCCATACTCACTTTGACCACATTCATTGTGTTTGGATAGACTTATGTTATATCCCCCCCTCAATTACTTCTTTTTACAGTTTAGATAATCTCAGTTTATCTCAGTTTGGTCTTGAGTACTTAAAAGGATCAAGATTTTCCAATATGGAAATCATTCTCTGCTTCTGATTACCCTTATTGTCCTTCTTGCTATTTTTTTTAAATGAACTTTGTTTTTTTTCTGAGGTGTGGTAAGTGGAACCGAGAGGTTAAAGATAAAAGCATACCATATTTTTACTGAGTGACATAGCAATGTATTGTCTTTTATAATAAACCTCCAAAGTGTTTTGCTTTTTTGGACCACTACTGTAATTTTTTTTTTCCTAGAACATAATAGCTAACTTATTAGCAACCTTTATATTTGTAGCTAGGGTTATTTTTCTCATGTGCATTACTTTGTACATACCCACACCGAATATTATCTCACATTCAGTTACCTGTGTGTTCAGCCTTTTAAGATTTTTGATAATTCTCCAGTCAGCTTCAGGTTCCAGTAACTTTCTACCAACAGAGAATTTTGCCACTAGAGTTCATTTTTTCATATTTGCCTTGTGTTTAGATGACAATATCCAATCTTTGAGAACTGCCATTTTGAACAAAGAATGCCCTAGATACGGGATTAAACCCATATATTTTAGTTAAAACTTACTAATACCCCATATAAAAGTTTTTTTCATATTTGTTTTGTATTAAGTACAGCACAGATGAGGAATTCCTGTAGTTTGATAATTTTCTTAAATTGATATGAGAAGTTGATTTGAATATAAGCATTACTCACCTTCATTCTAATGTTCCACTTACTAAACAAATCTTTGTGCATGTCAGAACTACAAGAGAATGTTTTCTTATTATATGTTGGACTGTAGTAGTTGTATATGCAAATGTAAGAGAAATTATAAAAAATGTAGTCTAAATGTGTTTATAAACTTATGTAATAAAACTTTCCATCTTTTTTGTTTGGAATTTTTGTGAAGAATTTATAGTTTGCCTTAAAAGGAATAAAGCTGTGCTAATTGAAACAATTCAGAGAATACAGGTATATGTGTATATGGTCATAGTATGAGATTTATTACTTAGCTGGAAATCTTGTTAAAATGGTGTATGTGACTATAATTTAGATAACAGAACAGATGGAGAACTGTTCTTGCCAGGTGCTAATGTTTTAAAATTTATTTATTTTAATTTTTAATAGCCATTTCCATGTACAAGGAATGTACAAAAATGTACAAGGCTCCTAAAAGCCAGAGAATTCCACAAAACGCACAGAAATACCTACTGAAGACTATTGTCTAAGTCTCACCAGTAAGCTTCAATATTCAAGGCACCTCTATAACCAACTATTGAAAATGTATATATTTTTATGTATGGGACATATGTGCATATAAAGATATGGAAGTGTTTGAGGCAAAGGGTTGAAAAGTCAAGGTTCTAGTGGCATGCATATATTTAATGCCAAATGTTATATTAAAACATCATTGATTGTTTTGCTTTTAAAAGGAAAACTGATAATTATTCTTCATTCCTGGTTTTTTTTGTGGTTTTTGTAGTCTGTAGCTGAATGGAAGACGAGTCACTAGAAAGAATAAATGATTCTTAGGTCACCATGTCCAAACTCTAGCTGCCAGACAAGCATGTCTTAATAGTCCATTTCATAACTATTTTATAGGTAGAGCTTGATTAGTTTAACTGCATTTTATTCTTGCTTTTCTTATTTGAAGTTGTGCTGGTCTACCACTCTCTTTAGAGTCAGAAAACATCTTCCAATTTCCTGCTTAAAACAGCCCCAGATGATTTATACCTGTTCTTTAACATTTTTCTTCTTTCTCTGGTATTTGCCTCTGCTTTTACTCCATCCTTTTTTCATTTGTCATTTTACTACAATTCAAATCTCTCATCCTTTTTCTTAAATTAGGCTCATTATTTCCTAATCATCCTCCTAACTCTTGAAGTATGAGTTCACTTTTCTTGAAGAGGGACAAACATGGCTGCGAATGGTGCTCAAGGGGAAGTTTTACAAGAACCGGTGCGTTGGCTTTAGGGCTCCTTCCTTTCGCAGAAGTGGCTGGGCTCATTCTCTTTGTCCACTTGCTGTCTTTTATTCTGCAAATTGCTAGCCATTTCTAGTCATTCTGTGAGTGTGAACACCTTTTGTATATTGGCCTCTTCAACGCATGACCTCCTGATTGGCACAACTGGCTGTAGCAGTCCGAGAAGGAGATGGGAATGTGGGGAGCGTGGGGACTGAAGGGGTTCGTGTTATCAGTAACACAATGACAGCTACGTTCAGCGTTAATGAGTGACACGGCTTCCCGGCTCCGGAGGGCGGACAGCACGCTGGGGAGCATGGCTAGGGGGCAGCAATGGAGTTCCTCACATGGCCTTCTGTGAGGAGAGATGCCCAGCCCCTGAACCCCAGACAGGACAGGGCCGGGCCCGCCGCCACCACCTCAGCCGGCCCTCCTGGAAGGTTCTCCAGAGGCTGGAAGGAGTGGCTGTGGAGTTGAGCTTGGTCCTGGCTCTGGAGTGTTTTTACTTCATGTTGTGAGTTGATACTGCACAAGGTGTTGGTCTGCTTTAGTTCTAGTAGTGTGCTGAGCTTGGGGTGTAGGTGTGTGTCTGTTACAAAAAGTGTGTGTTGTGCTCTCATTTTTATATACAAGATTAATGAAAAATTAAAAATCTTCCTAAGATAGATTCTAGAGGAATTTATTGTTTCTGTTCTTCAGCTTAATGCTTCCTCTGTTAATAGGATACAATGGCATCTCTTAGAGCTGGTTCCTGACCTGTTTAACTAATTTTTGTGTGGCATGGCTGAAGAGTTTACTGAGATCTGGACAAAATATGTTTGTTTTGTTGTGTCCCAGATCCTCTGTTCTGAGAATCAACAGGTTTTGAAGGAAAAAAATTAATTTGATTTTTAAATTTTAATTAGTCTGACTTTTATTTTGCAATTGCTAGGCTGAGTTAAGGTAGGGGCAGACATGAGGTGGGCATGTCTGCTGAGTGCCCAGTAAACACAGTTGGTTTTGTCACCAGAAGGAGAGGTAGTTTCACAAAAGGAACCTGAGTGTTTAGAAGCCTGAGTGTCACTGGGGTATTTAGGTGAGATTTCTGCTAGCATATATAGTGGTATAAAATTGTAATTAACTTGCTGTGTTGGCAAAACTATGAATGGAGGCACACTTAAAACCTTTTTAAGCAGGTTGGCATGTTCAGTAGAAATGACTGTCTTCTTCAAGGATAGTTCTATAACAGGTTTTTTTTTTAATTAGTGAGATTTATTTTTTTTTCCCAATTGTATACTAGAATTCTTATCCATGAAAGACATTCCTAAGGTAGGCATAGTGTATGAATGAATTTCAATTTTTTTTGAGATGTTGCCATTCCTTTCCTGCTATTTTCTGTGTGACCTTTGCTAGAATATTACATTCACTTTTAAGGCTCCCTTCTCAGAAGTAAACTGATGGATTAAACATTGTTCAGGGAACTACAAGGCTCTTTACAAGAACCTGTTAAAAGCCCAAGAATGTGAATTCTTTTATTTTTTCATGTTATTACAGGGTTTAGTGGTAGAAAAAGGGGATGAATATAGCAGTGTACACAATTTTAAAAGCAAATTGAGGAGAAAAAGTTTAAAGAAGTATGAATTCTTAGTAAATATATTCTGGGAATGAGGTTTATTAGTCTATGGGGGATTACAGGGATTGCCAGAGCTCTTGTTACTTGATTCTTTCAAAATAAGACTAAGCATTTTATCTGTAGGTACACAGTAAGGAATGATACTGATGATAGATGAAAACAGTTATGTCCTATAATTCTCTATTTCCTAATATTGACTGAGTGATTTTTATAATGGTCTCAAGAACTGCTATCCTTAGTGATTATTGTGCAGCTCCATAAACTGTCCTCAGAAATGCAAATGGCATATCCTGGATGCCATATGTTTTAAATTGGAACATCTCTTTGTGTTGAACCTCTTCTGTTTGTTTTTTTTCTTTCTTTTGTTTGTTTCTGTATTTGCTTTATTTATTTAAATTTTATGTACTTTTTTTTTTTTCTTTTCTTGGCTGCTCATCTTTGGGGGGAAACTGATTTCTTACAACTTTTTAGTTCATTTTTTTCACCAAGCTGCTTCTTAGAAGTTCCTCTGGCTTCAGGCCTTGCTTGGCATGCAGTATAGCATCCTTCTGTCAGACAGCCATTCTTACATTCCTGGATGGCTGTCTGGGTGAAGACATGTTTGGAAAAACTATAGTGATTGCCAGACATTTGAGCTCAGAAATCGGAAGGAACTGCAAAAAAGTCTCAAAACTACTTGTCTGAGAGTTTCACTAGATAATTTCCAATCTGGTAGTTTAGCTCAGTCTAATTAGGAACGTCAGATGGGTTTCTCTCTGGACTTGTGCTGGAACAAGAAGAGAGTTTTCAAAATTAGTCTAATACCTAGTGTGTACCATCTGCAGAGCTGGTCTTCAGAACATCATTTTAATCTTATTGTGCTCTTTCCCATTGCACAGATGCACTAGAGAAAGCTTCTCCTCTTCTGCTTTCATAGTTTGGCCCTGGAAAGCAGCTAAGCACAGCTCCTCGCTTCCTCCCCTCTCCCATGGAATGGGGAGAAAAATAAAAGGAGGTGAGAAGATTTGTGGATCAAGATAAAGACAGCTTGACAGGTGAAGCTAAAGCTACACATGCAAGCAAAGCAAAGGAATTTATTCACTGCTTCCTGCTGGCAGGCAGATGGTTAACCAATTTCTGTTAAGCTCCACCTCAGCTTGCAGAACCATGACTATCCCTGCTTCCTTGTCCTTTCCTTGAGCTTGTACTGCTCAGCAAAATGCCATATGGTATGGAATGTCCTTTTCATCAGTTTGCATCAGCTATCCCAGCTGTGTGTCCTCCCAGTTTCTTGTCAACCTCAACCTAGTTGTGAAGGGACAGATTGGGAGAAAGCCTTGGCTCTGTGCAAGCACTGTTCAGCAGCAGGCAGAACACTGGTGTGTTACCAATGCTGACAGTCACAAATGCAAAAAAAACCCAAAACAAACCTAAAAACCCCCCAAAACAAAACAACCCAGCACAGGCTACTGTGAAGACAATTGACTCCATCCCAGCCAGACCCAGCACACCTGCAGAGTTCTTGTCTAAGAAGCTCCACTACAGAGACAGGAGGATGAGTGGTTAGTCAGAATCTAGCGGTGTTGCCTCGAACAAAGAAACCTTTTTACCTCATGACAAGCAGCTAACCAGATAGCAATATTTCTTTGTTCTACTTCCAGTTCCTCAGCTGTTCTCATTATGACTAATTTTTTCACTGTTGTACTGTGAGGCGACCTTTTTCTGCCATTTAGACATTGATAAATGATACCTCTGATGGTGATGATAGATTTATTTGGTATTCATATTCTTCACTGTGTTTCATTCTCTGGCATTAAAGTCAGTACTTAATCTCTGGACAAACACATCTTGTCTGTTGGCTGCCATTTTTGCCTGCAAAGTAGAGAGACTCTTGCAGATGATTCTCTTCATGTGATGGTTTTCTGAGTAAGGTTTCACTTGAGAAGGGATCCAGTGTAACTTCTAATGTATTCTAAAAGTTAGGATAAGTCTTCCTTTTTTTTAATGTATATCGTTGCAGGACTGAGATATTCACATCCTGGATGTCACTTTCTGTCCTGGGTGTCTAGTTTGCATTTTATGTATATGAAACAAAATTCTGTTTTCTTTCTGTCTCAGAGACGTTCTTTCTGTCTCAGTTCATGAAGACCCTCACAGTAAATGTTATCAAAATTGTTTCTTGACTGATACGAAACCACTAAGGAACAGCTAGCTACACTGGGATTGAGGGTCAGCTGCCAGAGCTAGTGGTAATAGTATCAACTGCAAAGAGAACCTGCACCTTTGAGATCTGCAGATCTACCACTCTTGCTAAACATTGTGTCTCAGTGGTCTCCAGATGTGATGCAGCATCTGGCAGAGAAGTTTGGCCATAAAGCTGTGGGTGAGCATCACAGGAAATAGTGGAAAGCATGTGAACTCCTAAGCTAAAAAGTTTCATCTTGAGTTTTAAATGCGATTGTCACACTTGGTGGGAACCTGTCTAAGAATTGAAACATATCTTGAAGAATTTCCTACTAGTCATAAAGAACCTTCCATTAAGAACAGCCCACTGCAAGCACTGAATTATGTGGTGAGAACAGGGTTTGAACAGTATGTGTTAAATTCATCGTGGGTCAAATGAGGAGATTTGAAATGAGAAGGACACAAAATATTGAGTAACTGCTGCATAGCTGAACTACGCTAAGTGAACCATAGGATCTTTAGTAAAAACAATGCGTGGTCATGTCATTATCATAACACATACATAGAATCTAAGTAGAGATCACAAAACCAACACTAATTTGATTATATATTCTAACGCTTCGTTTCATCAACAGAAGTGATGATGTGCGAACATAACGCATCAGGTTGCCTTGCACATATCCTCATAAGGATGGAACCTCTAGAGTGACAGCTCCTATCTGTGTTACAGGAGCTAATAAAGTATTAGCAGTGACTGTTCATTTGTTTCTGCCTGAATGCATAGAAAAAGCATGATGGGATATAGTACCAGTGACTGTCAGCAGTATTAGCAGAGGAATGCTTGATAGTTGTGAGTTCTGTTTTCAGCTGAGGTGGGAAATAAGTGTAATACATAATAGGATTTATAGAGGATTATATTGGATCTCCTGTAAGATTCCTGATCCTATCAGGGAGCTCAGGAGAGAAAGGTTTCTATTCTCATTTCAAGTATCTGGATCAAAACCTGATATGACTCATAGAAGCTCAAAGCTATCTTTTCAGATACAGTTTTGCTCAGCCCAGATTAGAAGATTCCCCTTGAAGATTAAATGTTTGGAGGATTTGGCTTCTAAAATCTTTCTAAAATCATTCTCTTCAGTATGTGTGATCTGAAGTTGCTCTCAAAGGTTTTTTTTTTGTTTGGTTTCCATATGATGACCAATGGCACATCACTTGTCAAAAGTTATGGCCTTCTTCCAAAGTATGTTGTTTAATATCGTATCATCAGATTTTTTTTGTTATTTTTTGAAAATAAAGCAGCTTGTTCTCTTGCAGCTCTGTTTATGTAAATAGAGAAACCTTTATAGAGGTCATTAAGGAAATGCAGAGTGAAGTGAAACCAGTGATAGAGAATGTCAGGCCAAATGGTTGAAAAGTGGCCAAGTTCTGTGCGATTGAAAACAGTATTTTATAATGGGAAGTGCCTGGTCGTCCTTTTCCACTAATAAGGGAGAATATTCCCATACCTACCTGGATTCATATGTGTGTATACATATTTTTTAATTAAAAAAATAGTATAACATTTTAATTGATTAATTTTGGTTTCTTAACATAGAAAAAATTTATGAGAATGGCACACACACTGCTAAAAATAAAATCCACAATCTACTCTAAAAACTTCATAAGGTTAATTTTACATTTGTTAGGATATAGGGGCTGGTGCTCTCTGTGTGAAATTTATGTCTTTAGTACAGTATATGAGAAAAGTAGAGGCCAGAGGCAGCCCATTGTGTGCTTATGTTTTGAAAAATGGCTAAGTGAACGTGACAGTATGGAGTTCTGTGTACATGTGATTAAATCTATCACCTTTTGGAAAGGAGAAAAAAGACAAAACATAACCCCTGAAATAAAATCTTAGAACTTCATAGTTACTAAACTTTAAATTCTGGGAATTTTAAGTTAAACTCATGGGGTTTTTTTGTTACCCTTATGTTCTTCATCATAAACAAATTCAGATACCAGGAAAAGGAGTTTCAGTAATCAATTTTGCTAAAATGAATAGAGATTAAATGTAACATAAAATATAGCACAGTGAAAAATTAGCCAAATACAATTTGTTTCATTGTCAGAACAATGCTTCTTGGAGATATTAGTGGAGGTGAAAATTAATGAAATTGTACTTAATAAAATAGGAGTGTGACTTAAAAAGAGAAAATATTAAGACAGTAATTTTAGCTTTTAATAAAACTTATTTTATACACTGTAAACAAAAAATAGCTGTATTTTATGGTCTCTGGCAGCACTGGGAGAACTCTAGAAAAGCTCTCAAGTGTAAAGGATTTTTTATTTCATTGTAAATATTTTTGTGGGAAAATTGTTGGCTGTGAATGTACACTTATACTAGAGAAGTGGTATGCCTCACATATTACAGAGTATTCATACTTAAATTCATAAAAGGAGAATTTCAATTTGTATTTAACTATGCATTATTGACATATTTTTATGTCTTGAAATGAGTTTTTCATAGAATCGTCAAGGTTGGAAAAGACCTCCAAGATCATAAAGTCCAACCATCTACCCAACATTACCATGACCACTAAGCCATGTCCTGAAGTGTCAAGTTTACATATTTTTTGAACACTACCAGGGATGGTGAATCTGTCACCTCCCTGGGCAGTCTGTTCCAATGCTTCACCACTCTTTTGGTATAGAAACTTTTCCTAATACTGAATCTAAATCTGCCTTGGTGCAACTTAAGCCCATTACCTCTTGTCCTATGGCTTGTTACTTGGGAGGAGAGACCAACACCCATCTCACTAGAGCCTCCTTTCAGGTAATTGTAGAAAGCAATAAGGTCTCCCCTCAGACTTCTCTTATCCAGCCTAAGTAATCCCAGTTCCCCCAGCTGCTCCTCATAAGACATGTTCTGGAGATAATTGGCTTGCTGGCTTACTACTTTTACAAAAATGTGTCAGTGTCATTCTCCATGACAACCTGTGACTACGGAGGCTCCATATGACTTGGAGTGCACTTCTATGCACTATTGTAGACTAGGAATCGACATTTCCCATTGATGGCTCCTGGTTAGGAGGGTAGTGCTGTATCTCAGTGGTGATGCAGCCTGCCTCAAGCACGGCAAGAACCAGCATGCCCTGCTATGTGAATTTGTGTATTTTCTTTCAAGATTCTAAGTAATTTTTTAGATTGTATTGACAAGTTTTTGCAGTTAATCAAAGGATAACTCTTTTTTTTTCTGAGATGGAAACTGGGATTTAACTTTTAAAAGTATAATTAATATTTATATAAAAAATAATGTTATGTATTTTCTGTGTACTCATATCAGTGTGAAAAGAGATTATCTGATTACAATGTTAACATTGTAGGAGTTGGTAAACTGGAAGTCTTAAATAGCTGTAGTTTGTGGGCCATTTCATCTTTGTGGCAAACCAATTACTTTGCTAGACCACAGTGAAATTAATAGTTAGGAAAAATAAATTCCAGTTCACTTCTTTGTTCATTAAATTGTGTTTTCTCTATCAGAATTGTGAAACTAGTAATTTTGCTGCTTGATCTTATTAAAAACCTCGAGTTAGCAAGTTGTGCTTCTGACCCCACGGTGATTACCTACCCTGTCTGTATATGGTATTACTAACTTGTATATGGTATTACTAACTTGTATATGGTATTACTAACTTGTATATGGCATTACTTTCCTCTGTCTTTTTTCTGTTTAGTGATTGAAAATTCTGATTTGGTGTAGGAGAGGTCACACTGTCTTATACTTCATACAGTATTAAACACTCAGGAGGCTGCTAGAGTGCAAATTAATAATAAAATTCAAAGTTTTGAGATGAGAGACCTGGGCCTGCTTAATCCTATGGAAAAGATGACCACAAAAAATCTCTCTTAAAAGCTCTTGATTAAGTGACAAGGAAAACAATGAAAACATTTAAAAATGAAAAATGCTAAGTAACACTTTTTTCTTAACAGTACCCTCTTAATGTTTCCATGGTAGCTAGGGAGTTTTTTAAAAGGAAATACCTTCACAGCACCTGGCAGTCTTTAGATGTCCCATTAGGGAAAAGAACTGGACAAGATGAGCTTTAGCTACCACTGTTAGTTTGATTCTTCTTTCTTTTACTGACAAACACACATAAAGGGTGGGTAAAAGAAGCAGGAGAAACGACGTATCCTTACGTTATTTTTTTTGTTTGCAAATCACTGCCAGAGGAACACAGGCAGAGCCCAAAGTCTTGTTAGCCTGGAGGAGTTGGGTCGTTGCTTTGAGCTGTCTTACTGTTGGCTCTTGGGGGTGCTGCAGCCATGAGGCTGGGACTGTGGAGGTAGTATCTGATCTGGTGGTGTCAATAGGAGGGAAACGAAAGAGGAAATAAAAGGCAAAGGAGAGGAAGAACCGCTGAGACAGCGGTTAATAATCCTTCTTGGATAATAATCCTTCTTGGATTATTTTGTGGCTTACAAGTAGCTGCTTGAGATGCCTTTTTAAATCTTTTGATCTGACTGAGATATTTCTTAGGATCAGGCCAATGGATGCTTGTTACTATTATTTTGGTTATTAGGCCACAGGAGATGAGGGGCTAACAAATTTTCTTTCTGGCAAATGATGGCTAAATATATTATCCAATATAGCCTATTCTTCAGTTGGCTTTTTTGTATCATTTAAATGTGATTTCTGACATTCTGATTATTTTACCATTCAACATTAATACACCTTTCTTTGTTGATAGAAGTATCTTTTAAAATGAAAGATATTTTCAGTTGCTAATTCACTTTGTCTGCCTCTTATATCTTTTCCTGTCATTATTAGTTGTTCTAAGATATTTGGCATTTTAAGAGTCCTTACAGTAATTCAGCATGCAAGATTGGTGATTTATTGCAAAAGTAGGATTCCTTCTTGTTCACATCTTCATATGCTGAGTTCATCAGGAGTGAAACACAGTGGTAGACCAACAGGGACTTTCAAGATGCATATTTCCTATATAATAACCCAGCTGGTGGTTTGGTTTTTTGTTTGGGGTTTTTTTTTTTGGTTGTTTTTGTTTTTGTGATATGTTGTTTGTGGCTTTTTGTTGTTTTTTTTTTATCCCACAGTTATCATTGTTGTAGTTAAGATGTCACATCAACGTTGTACTCAAGGCAGAGAGAACCATGGGATTACATTGGTGTAAGCTGAGCTTTTTCAACCTCGAGAATGCCTTCTTTTTATTTTAGTGCATGTAAATGAAAAGGAAGAATAAAATCATATATTCATTAATCATATATAGTGTAATAATTGCTTACTGAAAGTGGGGTGGTTCAATTTTTTGCTGATCTCCAGTTAGTATTATAAAAATTTACAAAGCAAAGATCAGTAGATCTTAGTGGAACTAAAACATTCTGTAGAAATAAGTTAATTCAGCCAAACATTTAGGGGGGAATATTTGTGCTGTTTTATTTATTTATGACAACTTTTAAATACTCTACTTACCAGTGTTGTCATTTTGAAGTAGTCTTCTATACTGGATTCATATTGAAAGATCAGTATATTTTTATGTGGTCACTAAATCATCAGGAAAATGACTTGCTATTGTAGGAGAGAATAGAAACTTATTACTTTATTTAAAAATAAAGCTAATGAAACAGTAGTCACTATTTCATGTAGTTAAGATTATTTTTTTTTATGTGACACTTTAGCTTTCTCTTCAGAAAGAAATTTGAAATTGCTGTTACTTGTAAGTTCTATTCAAATCGTTTCAAGCTGTTTTAAACTTAATTCAGCATGCACCCTAATAGTTCATTGCTAAAATGTAAAGTCATAGATTTTAAAGCTATGAGGAGTTTGTCCTAAAGGGGAGTCATTATGATCATGTGGCCTAACTTCTGTATAGCAGATTGTAGAATTTTTGTAGTGGTCTTCATTAAAAACTTTGACTATGAGAGGTAGCTATGAAATACCTAGTCTGCTATATCTTCTTATTTTTGGATATTAAATTTGTGGTGTGAGGACCATCAGAATTTGTCTCTTTGTTGTAAAGCTATTATCAATATTTCTTTTAGCTAATAATCATGCTGTTATCAATGCACATCACATGATCTCTTGTCTTCCAAATGTGCACTAATGTATGCACTTAGTTTTTCAACTTTTTGGTCAGTAGGAAAAGTCATAAAAGATACAGTTTCACAGCTTTTGTCCAAGTGCACATTTCATGGGCATGTTTCATTTGCCTTCTTATTTTAGTCTCCAGCTTTGAATGACTTTTCATGGTGGGACAACTGTTGGAACTGTAACTCTCATGTTTTCTGTTAGAAAGGAAGACATCTTTTATGTATCAAGTCACTGACTGATTTTAGATAACTTCTGTTAACTGAAAAGGAGGAAATGTGTGCTTGATATCCATGAACATCAAGATGATGAATTTGCCCCTTTTGTACAGTATGCTTTGAAAATACTAAAGATAATTGAAAAAAATAAAGGTAGATGGTCCACTTGTTGCCACTTGTGGTAAATCCTTCAAAAAGCAAATGTTAGGAATGTGGTTTAGTAGTGGACTAGGAAGTGCTAGGCTTATGGTTGGACTTGATGAACTTAACAGGTCTTTACCAACCTAAATGATCCCATGAATGTTATGGTCACTTTGTCGCTTTGTGACTTGTTCTGTATTCAACAAAGGATCAGTGGTATCTGTCAGAAACCACCTGTCATGTTGCTTGATAGAGATGCTTCTTAGATGTGTTTTGCTCTAGGTAGGAAGAATTATAGGAACCGTGTTTGCATGTTCTAGTAAAATATTTATTGCCCTATTTAATTTTTTTTACAGATAGTACATTTTTTAATAAGCTCCAGTGATCGCAAAAATGGAACATGCATAGATTTTGCTGTTTTAGCTTTTCAGATGACAATGTTAAATTGATAGTTTGTCTCTTTTTGGACAGTATTTACTTAAATGAAAATCATAATTACTTATCTATCATTTAGCCAAATGGCAAATCTTACTAGTAAAGAAACTTCTTTGAATTCTCATTCAAATGTTTGCTTTTGTAAACTTCATCAAGATTTGGAAATGAATGATGACAGATGCTGTAATTTTGACTTGATCTTTGTTGAAACTCCTAGTGTTCCTGTTACCCATTTTTCCAGACCTTAAATGTCTTCTGCATAGCAGCCCTGCCTTCCTTGACAGATATTATAATGATAGATTCCCCTTGTTCCTTCCCAATTTGATATCATCCACAAGTGTGCTGATGATGGATACCATCCATATTGTTAATAAAGATAATAAACAGTCTTGACTTCAGGATTGATCCTGGAGAAACATCATTAGTTCCTGGCTACGAGCTGGACTTTAATGTCTGATCACTACACCTTGAGCCTGTCAGTCCAACTGATTTTTTCATCTGCTTGTTCAGTTCATGTCTCCTCAGTTTGGTTATAAGGATGCCATGGGAGGGCAGGTCACAAGCCTTTACATCACTTGTCCACACAGCCAGTCATCTCATCACAGAAAGCATTCAAGTAATTCAGGCATGTTTGCCTGGATATTTCCTGTACTTGATAATGGCTTCCAGTGGGAACTGCTCCATAACCTTCCACCCAGGATGTTTGAGACTCACACCTCCAACAAAAACTAGGTGAAAAGTCTCATCGGACACTTGTTATTCCAGGTGTTGAACCTATGATATTATGCAGACAATGCAGAAAACCTCAGAGGCTGACAGGAAAGTAAGCTGAAGTGCCTGGCTCTGTAACCCTATAAGTATGGACTTCCTCTGGGAGTGTAAAAAGGTCTGGATTTCCATTTGGTTACTTTAATTTCTGGCTGGCTGGACAAGCTATTATCTAAAAGATTGATACCATGCTTATAAGAAGAATGAATCTGTTCATCTCTGTTCTGACTTCTCCAAGAATATTCTATGAAAAGACAATTCATGGTACTATTGCACATTATTTCAAATGTCTAGAGGGGCCTCAGTCAGGCACCCAAATTCATGGAAGAGACAGAAGTTCAGAAGAGCAGTGTCCTTTTCCTTTTCTTGTCTAGATCTATACAATTTCTTTGACATGTTTTTCAGGTGTCTGGTTTTTGTTTTGAGAATACTTCATTAACTGTACTTAGTGCATAATTTAGACATTTTAAATAGTTTTCTTGGAGTACTTTTTAGGCTTTGCTAGAATGCATCACAGTAGTCACCAAATCTTGCCATTGCAGAGACTTGTGTAAAGTTAATCAAGTTCATAAATATTCGCAGTCTTGGGACATGGCCTTTGGCTTATTTAAAAACATAGCTCTCCAGATCACTCTTGCTTGTACATACGTACAAACTTTAACATAAAAGTGGTGAGAGGAAGTTGTCTGAGGCCTCTGTGTGCTACCATAATGCAGAGAAATAATAATTTTTTTGTTGGAAACCTAACTGGGCAGTTACTCTCTTTCTTGAAGGCTGATTTAGATTTGCCTTGTTTAAGACGTATTTGCTCTCTTGTCAGCCGTGTTTGTATTCTGGTCACAGCATATGAATCATCCTGATATAGAATGACCATATGAATATGTCCCTGATATAGTAAGAAACATCAAACAGACATGGATAAGATAGTGCTGTTAATTTTAATGTGAAAATGGAAAGTCTGAGACTATTGCAGAGACTTTTGTCACTGTGTGCTAAAAAAACCTGTAACCCATCAAATATATCCAAGGCTAGGAATCCTGTGATAGAATTCCTTTCAAGAATGATTATGGGGAATTTGCCCTTCTTTCCCTGGGGATGAATGGTAATGATTCTGTGTTTTGTTTCTTTTGAAAATGACTTACAGTATCCACAAGCTATTGATTCATATTTAAAGAGCTTTGTGTCTTCTAAGTAGTCATTGACATTCCAACTAGAATATATTTTTTTGTATAGTTACCATGAAGATGATGATTTAAGATGAAATAAGTTAATTATAACAGTGGCATCCCAGATGCCGCTATTCTGCTCTGTTTTACAGAAAATCGCTTACATTTACTGACTATTTGAGATTTCACAACAGAAAATACTGCATTGGCTTTTCCACAGATATGTTTGCTTATCAAACTTTTTTTTTTTAAATATTAGGTCACCACCTTCTTCAGTAATTCTTTTAACTTCAACTAGTACTTAGGAAATTAGTTAGCATTTTCCAATTATTTTCAATGATATTTAACCACTTTTAAACTTTAAGTGATCCTTTTATGGGAGTTTGAGTTAAACTCTAAGATATTTAAGTAACTGCTGATAAATACAATTATTTTTTTTTTAGATGTCACTTTAATATTTTTTTAATTGTAGCTTTATTTCAAAGCTACTATCAGTGATGCACTGAACAAATATGCTGTTTTAAAGGAAGTTTAAGTTCACAAGATTCATATTTTTTTTTCCTGCTGTGATAATACCTACAGTTAATAATACAATGATTATAGGAATTTTGACATTCATTTGTTGTTTCAGTAAGTAGTTTGTATAATGTTTATAATGAAATTTATTAATTTATATCCTGCAATCATACACAGGAATAATACAAGCCATCACAAATAGAGTATTATTAGTATCTATCAGTTTGGCTACAGTGCTATGTCATCGGTGGCTGATTTAATGTTAATTTTTAATCAGTCTTTTGGGATTTTGTCAGGCTCTATAGCAGATTGGAAGTTCTGAAGCATCTTTATTGGTCATTCTCTAGTTTTCAATTTAATTAAATATGAAAATAAGAATTGTGTGTTTTATTTTATACTGTGTCCCTATTTTTAACAACTGAAATGTAAATCCCATTCTGTTCTGTAGAGGTTCTTGTGTTGTCCTCATCTACATAGTATCTTTACTCTTTCAGCCATGCATTAAATGACATGACTAACATCTGTTACATTTGGTTTGTTCTATCAGATTCTCTCCCTGGGGGTGGTATTTCATGTGCAGTTAATGTGGTTTATTTAACATGGTGGTTTTTAAAAACTATATACATTTCTTTGTGTTCCTATTAGAAGAGTTGAGGTCAGTGCACCTTGCAGCTAGAACAAAAGACAGGGTGGTTTAGGAGTGAAGTATTGTTGTGGAAAAGCTCTGTCTTCTTTAATGTAAATTAAAACCACTGTTACGCCTGAGGAGTGAAATTGTTGACCATGATCTTTATTCTGGACATGCTGAACATTTTGAGTGTAAGAAAGGAAACTTTCCACTCAATGCTTTCTTCTGTTAAAAATCAATGCAGAAAGTAGAAACCTAGGATAAAGCCCTTAAGGTGGAAAAATATAGATGGGAATTTGATAATGGCTGATAGCTTCTTGCTAAGGAATTTCTCATTACTGTGGTTGAGATAGATAATGATAATGGCAGCTGATAAATGTGGGTACCCATAATGATAAAATGGAATCTCCTGACTAGCTAGAAAGGGAGAAAACAGCTGTAGGTGCTGTATGGTAGGGCATTTTCAGGAGGAATTACAAGAGAATTCTTAAATATTTGACTGAGTTGACAGTTTGAGAATATATATTTTTAACAAAATAGGGATACAAACACTGAAAAGCAGTCTTTTCTGCCCATTCACTTTATCTTGTTCAGCTCGACCAGCTGTTCTTCATTCCTGAAGAGATCTTGTTCAAGTAGCAAAACCCAGTTACTGTTTTAAGTAAAAAAAATCAGCACATCCAGATGCTAAGCTGGTCTTTGAGGCATTATAGAAAAATTAGGCAAGATTTCTAAAGCCATGATCAGTGTAACTCTTGTGCTTATTTACAAAGATATAAATACATTTTATTTATAGAATGCCATTTTATTGAAATTAAAAGAGCTTGATATTTCCTTATGAGAAGATGGCGGAGTACTTCCATTACTGCTTTCTGTTTGAAGAACATTTTGCAAATCAGTGTTATTCTGCAGCATTGTATGAGCAATAAAAAAAATTATGTGTAATTAATAGTAATTTTAAGTGCTTTTTATAGGTCAGTCTAGAGTGTTTTTATTTTGTACGGAAATGAGGTTGATTCCACACTTCTATTTTAGAAGTGTTTCTCTTCCAGGTATGATCTCTTCCTTCAGCTGTATTATCAGCCACTGTATACAACTTCTCCAGAAACTTAAAAAAGATCCTTTTTCACATAAGTTGGAAGAATTACTTATTTTCTTCTACTGAAGCTCAGTAATGATATGTTTTTGTGGTTTCATTTAGTCTCACTGAATGTAGCCTTTTTTTTTTTTTTGCACAGTGCTACTTTTTTTAGTCACTGCAGTCAATGAGATAATGTTGCAATATTTTTAGCATTGCTTGTATTACAGCTATTATCAGAGATATTGAAACAAAATAATTTTAGGCAAGCTAAAAACCTGACTTCTACAGTTTTAGCCATATAAACAAAATGGACATATAAAAAACCCCCATATCTTTTTAGATAATGTTTTTCCTTGTTATTTAAATATCAACTGTGAAGTATACATTTGAAATAATACAATACCACCACACAAATTTGAAGTTAACTTAATATATGCAACCTTTATTTTTCTCACTGCATGTTATTTATATTTTTTAAAAAATGTTTAATTAACTGTAAAAATGCTCACATAATATTAATTTCAGATATCTCACTTCTCAGTTGTATGGTTGTTAATAATACATGATTAGGACATAATAGATGATGGCTTATCTTGGAGGGTGGTGATCCATTGAAAAAGGCTTCATTTTTGAATTCACACACACAAGAGAATTTCTGAGTGCATAGGAAGAGAAGTGAAGAACAGTTAAATAGATTTTTAATAGAGGAGATACCATTATGATCTGACTTCATCCAATGCACATGTGATACAATCTCTTTGGGCAATTACTGCATCAGCTCAAGAAAGTGAGAATGAAATAGAACATATTTAGAAATACATCTAATATTGACTTGAAATTGTAACGTTTCACTACTATTAGGAGTAAAATGTTTCAATACTGTGGTGGGTTGACCCTGGCATGGCACCAGGTGCCCACCAAGCCCTTCTTTCACCTCCCCCAACCCCTGTCAGCACAGCACGCAGGGAGAGAATAAGACGCAAGGAGCCATGGGTTATGATCGATAAGATGTTATTCTCTACTTCCCGTCCACAGGAGATGTCGGGCCGAGTCCAGGAAGCAGGGCTCCAGAACACGTAGCAGCTGCTTGGAGGACAAAGCAGAATGCCCCCCCATCCTCCTTCTGCCCTCTCCCTTTATAGTTGAGCTGACGTCATATGGTATGGAATATCCCACTGGTCAGCTCAGGTTGGCTGTATC
>WTSP01010733.1:0-48627 GCA_025331215.1 Actenoides lindsayi | reverse complement strand
AAAAACACATACATCAAATGACAGTACACACAATTAATATAAAAAAAAAAAAAAAAAAAAAAAATAAAAAAAAAAAAAAAAAAAAAAAAAAAAAGAGAAGGAGCTGCTGCAGTCAGGGAGGCTGTGGGATGGGGCTTTTAGCTTCTGCAGGTTCAGAGAGAGCCAAGGTTCCCGGAAAAATGAAGTTAGTATTTCAGATTTTGCTGCGCATCAGTAGTGCTTTAAACAAAGCCTTTTTAGCCTTGTCTTTGCTTGTCTGAAGATGAAGCTCCCCAGGCGGAATTTATGCACTTCTGCATTAACCAAAGGAGTCACTACGGTTACTTCATGGGGCCTCCCACGTAGCTGCTGCTATATATATGCTTGGCTTGTGAGCTTTTGCTGTCTACATGTGGCTCAGCAATTTTATTCGCTTTTGTATCCAAATTAGGGGTTTGAGATGGTGATTGGTTAATATCAAAGTGCCTGAGAGAATGGGGGAAATACTGGGGCGTTTCAGTTTGGTTTTGAAATCAGTTGCTTTCAGGAGGTACAAATCTAGAGATTTAAAGAAATAACTGTAAATTAAATTCCTGTAGCATAAAATCATAGTGGCTTAACTTCACTGTGTGATTTTTAGTAAAATACGAGAAATTAAAAGCTTGCCATCCCCAAAAAGTCAAAAAATGCTAGATCCCAATTTTTACCTCTCTGCTGCTTGCTTGTCTTTACTTCCTTGGCAAAAAATGGAGCATAGGCCATCAGCATCCTGCAGCAAAGTCTTGGTACAGCAGTGTATGGGAAAATCCACGTTTTTCAGAGAACAGAGGTCAGCCCTTCCTCTGCTCTGATGGACACATCCAAGATGTCTCTTCTGCAAATGATTGTCACTTTTCACATGCATGCCTTCATGAAGACTTCATGTCTTATTTCACTCTGTGCAGGATATTCCCACTTTACCTCCCAGGAGAGTTAGAAACTAAACATACTATTTCCCCCCAGTTTTATCCCAAATAGAAGCAGCCATGCCATAAAGAAACCTATTGACCTTCCTATAAAGGTCTGTTGTTCTCTATGCAGTTGATAAAGCATGCATAGGATAGTAAAAATACAACAAAATCCATTGTTAGACAAACACCAATGGCTCCACTGCTTGTATATGGCACTGAGTAAAGTTCTGCTGCTGCTGCATTGACAAGGCAGAGGTACGTGCAGGGATCTGATGAAGTGCCAGCAGACCTTTTTTAATGGCTAGTTTATATTGTTGCTATTCAAGTTTTGAGTTTTGTCTTTGTGAAGAAAAAAAGAAAAATGGGATTGACATTTAAAAATAATTATTTCTAAAACAAAAGCATAATAAGGATGCTCATAATACGTTTTTCTAATATTCTTTTATATTAAAATGTATTTGCAACCTTAATATAAGGAGGTTTTGTTTTGAAGCAATGTCCCATTGTTTGGCTGTATTTAATTCCTAAATTGTTTTTCAGGGATATGCACTGAGTACATTCAGCAAAGTATATACCTGAATGATGTTTTTAATAGACTTTCTTGGACCTGTAAGGAAATACATTTGAATTTATTTAATAATTATTACTTTGAGGCACCTTATTGCAGTGAAAAATATTTTCTTATTAAAAACCCCTCATACTTCATAATCTCATACACAAATTAAAAGGATCTATGTATTTTTAAATCAGTTTAAATAAGATGATGTTGCTTGGGGAAATAAAACAGTATTGCAGAGATAGTCAAGACAGTTGTAGAATTATTAAGGGCAAGTCCAGTGCTTGGGTCTTTTGTCTGTCTCTAAGCCAGCAGCTGGAAAGGACAAGTCTTCATAGCATTTTTATAAGTTGGTTCATTGTAGAAGGTTGACTGAAAAAGCTTGATTTTTATGTTTTATTTTGAATAAACCTGCAGGACAATTTACATTTCAGAAATAGTATTGATATTTTAATAATAAAAAATTACAACTGTCTGCCACTGTGATTTTAAGAGTTTATAAAACCCTGTGCTTTCTTTGATGAATTTAGTGGACCTCTGCTGATGACATAGTTGCTTCTTTGGAAGCTGTGGACCACAGTGATCTTGAAAGAACCATTATATTCTGTTGAATAACTATCACTAGAGGTTTGCATACTTTGTTGCTTCTGAAAGCTGAGCACACTACATGCACCCAGCTCTCTGCACATGCCTTTGTTTTCCTGTAATCTCCCTATGTGCTGCTTCCTGGCACTCTATTTCCAGAACCTGAAGCCGTTCACCAACCCCCTCAGTCCATGACAGGGATTTTGTGACTGTTCTAGAGATCATATGCTTTTTGTTTCTCTTTTCTTGCCATGGGATATACATGCGTACCTTTTTTACTCCATTAATCTTAATACAAACCTCCCTTTCCTTCAAGCAATGGGAAAGAAGCTGCTGGAAAAGACACTTTAAGTAGATAATTTCCTTGGCACTGCCCAGTACCTGGAAGCATGATAGTTTTCTGGTAGACAAGTTCACTTGGTTATTGGGATGAAGGAGAAAATAACAGCAAACTACTGCAATCCTGGCGCTTCAAAAAAGTTGTTGACCTTTTGTTTCCACCCTTTTTTTTCATAGTAGCTTGGAAATATCTGTGGGCTTGGGTGGAGGGGAGCAGCCGTTGGAAAAGTTCATTGATGCACTTATGGTCGTTAAAGAAAAAGCTCTGGGGAAGTATGCCTCTTAATTGTACTCCGTTACTATAGAATGTGTATCACAGCCTTTATTCTATTTTGTCATTCACATAGGGGCTAAAGGCCAGTCTAGGTGCTCCAAAAACTTGCTGCTCTATCCCATCCTTTCTAGGGAACTCAGCAGTGAACCCTGGTGCTCCAGTCCCAAAGTGGCAGATGTTGTGAAAAACTAGTGCTTTATTATCTTTCTTTTTGTTTCTTTTTTTAAATTAAAGAATGATTATAAATATGTCATTTCATTTGGCAGTACCCTTTTCAAGCCTTCTCACTGCTGGTCAGACTGTAGACTGTTTTCTGATCTTGCTGGTTTTTGCTATGGCCTGAGAATGATGTTGCTTTGTTCACGTGCCTTCAATGTGCTCCGGTCAGTCTCACTGGTTGGTTACTCCCTGTATTGCTTTATTTGTCACGTTAATAATATACCTGAAAATAACTTGTTGCAAAGAAAAAAAAGTTTCTTGAATCAAAAACAGAGAAGCTGGCTTTGTTTTTTTCAACTAAGTTTTCTGCAAAGACTTTCTTTGTTACACATATTCTGCTCCTGTAGCAGCATGTTCTCTAGATCATCGTTGAAGTGTAAGTGCAACAGGATCTTAAATATGTTAATAACATGTCTTCTTTGTTTGTATTGTTCAGGCTGTGAAGTTTGAGCCATATCATGACAGTGCATTAGCCAGGTTTCTACTAAAACGTGGTTTGAGAGTAAGTACTTCAAAATACAGCTAACTTACACTAATGTCACTGGCATTGTTAAAATCTTTTGTCAAGAAACGTGCGCTGATTGGAGTGTTTTTCTTTATCTCTAGAACAAAAGAATTGGCCACTTCTTGTTTTGGTTCTTAAGAAGTGAGATTGCCCAGTCCATGCATTACCAACAGAGGTTTGCAGTCATCCTAGAAGCCTATCTCAGGGGCTGTGGAAAAGCAATGCTACACGATTTCATGAAGCAGGTTCAAGTAATTGAATTGCTGCATAAAGTCACAATGGAGATAAAATCAGTTTCTGCAGAAAAGTATGATGTCACTTCTCAAGGTATTTGCTAACAGACATTTATTTGTAATAATATTGTTTTTTCTCTTTGGGTGTAAAAATCTAGGCAGCAAATTGTAGTGTTTATTTAGAAAATTCATAGATAAAATACGGTCAAAAGGCATCATTATTATTTCTTTTAAAATGCCGGTGTAAGTTAATAGTAATTGCACCAATAATACATTTGTTTGTTCATTCCACCCCAAAAGTGGAAGAGTGTCAATGTTATAGACAAACAGTACTTTCCCATGCTTTGGCTTATCTACTTCAACCTCATGCCATGCAGATGGGAAACAGCTAAGTTCTTGTACATAACCCTAAGCTGAATGCCAGAACTGAAGAAACAAACAACCCAGGACACAAATATTAGTTGGAAAGAAAGAGAAAAACTAACACCTGCCAAGAAACACAGCCTTATCCGAAGCAGTCACTAAAAGACTCTTGGCAAGAAGACCGGGGAGGAGTCCAGTACAGCCTCTGCTATGCCACAGAAGTAGCTGGTGGATCAGCAATGAATATACAGAACACGTCTTTGGGTGTGTGCATGTGCTGAATAGCAGTCCTGTGAGACACAGATGCGGTATTGTTGTTTCTGGTTCTTGGAAGCACTGCTTTGGAAGCCCCAGTAGGGTTATGCAATGCCTGTTTACCTCTGGGGTTTGCCTGCCTTGGTTTTGTTCTGGTTTTTTTTCCCAACTTCCTTAAAAGCTTGTTTGTCATCATTCCTGTTAGCTGCTTGGTGTTGGGAGTAAGTGCAAGAAGACATGTGATGATATACAAATTCAAAAAAGCTGTAGAGAGACCAGCTCTTCCTGCATGCTCAGGTTGCATGTTCCAGGCCAGGAAGTCCTTGATTTGGAAAGTCTTTCCACTCTGGTTATGCAGAAGTGGCTGTGATGGTGTTTCAGCAGAAATTTAAAGGAAATATGCATTTATTCTTCAATATATAATATTAATATCAGTTATGTTACCACATAGTGTGAGTGAGGAGACTTACTGAACTACCATATGAAATACTCCAAACAACTTTCTAAAACTTGTCTTAAAATGCTCTATAATCTAAATACATTTGGTCAGAATCCCGTGTTTTGGAAAGACACTTTACAGCCTTGCAGATGTACATGTCTGTAACAGCAGTGGTTTCCATAATACATCTTTGGAGGATATGTGGGCAAAGAAGAAAAGTTTCAAGAGAAAGCAATCACATTAACACCCACCAGGTTTTGAAGTTAAAAAATCTTTGTATGTAACGTACAGCAGAATCTTGAAAGATGACTTATGTAATTGACATTTTCACTGAATAAGGCTTCCTGAAACTGTGGAATGTCCTACTAATGCTGTATCAAATTTAATTTATTCTCAGATTATTGAGGATATGATTTTTCATACAGGCACCTGCTAAATTCTTACATTTTACATGTCCTAAAATTTCTTCTTTAGTTTATTGCTTCTTCGTTGCCCCATCATTTCTAATGTTCATATTCATTTATAATTTCAGTCTGAATGTTTTAGACTGTTTAATTTCATTCTGACATGCAGCCTCATCTAATTCTTTTAAATATTTTTCTTCCTCCAGTATTTGTGGATTTTTTTAAAGAATAAATTCCTTCCTGTTAGGTCCATACTAGTTGAGTACCAATCATGCTGTCAAACTGTTTCTTTCAACTTTTCATATAATCTCTTTGCTTATAATAGAACATAGCAAGTAATAATAAATAAATTCTAAAAATCCTAAGACCATAATATTACAGCTTGCATAGGATTATCTGCTTTCATCATCACTCTATTAGATGATTTGTCTCCCAAGAATGCGTCTATCCAGCTGTTTCTTCTCTTAAAATGCATAGCACTTTGTTCTTGAGCCAGATCAACTTGAAATTTTTTTAGCAAATGCCTTCACTTGCACTTTAAAACCAGCTAATTCCTCATCTTTACTAGCCTCAACTTGCTGGCATATAATTTTCAAATTACATTACATTACAATGAGGACACTTACTGAAATCAAGCTAGATTTGTCTAGGGAATCAGTAGTTACATTTTAGAAAGCTGTTTCATGACTCCATTACTATAATTTAGGAGTTTCTTGGTTTGTTTTGTTGGATTTTTTTTTTTTTTTTTTTTTTTTTTGAAAGTGTCTAATTATAAAGTCCACTGATTAGCTCCTGTATCTTGCTGTCACATTTACCTTTTTTAAAAATCAGGTGAGGTACCACATTGGTCACCTGGCACTGTGAGGTAGGTAGTTTTTTTCTAAAAGCCTTTAGGATAAGTGTAACATTTGTGTCCTCTGAGTTCTCAGGTAATTCTTTTGGCTCGACTTTCTTAATTTGATAGCAGCTTTTGAAATGTCTTCTGGACAAGAGCTGGCAGTGTATGCTTACAGCACAGAAAGCCAACCATGAAGCAATATAGCAACCATACATCATCCATGGCTGCATCAAGAGAAGCATGGCCAGCAGATCGAGAGAGGTGGCCCTGCGCCTCTGCTCCACTCTGCTGAGACCCCCACCTGGACTACTGTGTCCAGCTCTGGAATCCTCAGCACAGGAAAGACATGGACCTGTTGGAGCAGGTCCAGAGGAGGCCACAAAAGTGATCAGGGGGCTGGACACCCTCTCCTGTGAGGAAAGGCTGAGAGACTTGAGGTTGCTCAGCCTGGAGAAGAGAACGCTCTGGGGACACCCTGTTGCAGCCTTCTAGTACTTAAAGGAGGCCTATAAGAAAGATGAGGATAGTCTTTTTATCAGGGTCTGTTGTGACAGGACAAGGGGTAGATTCAGGGTAGGTTTATGGAAGAAATTTTTTACAATGAGGGTAGTGAGACAATTGCACAGTTACCCAGAGTGCTGGTAGATGCCCCATTCCTGGAAACATTCAAGGTCAGGTTTAACAGAGCTCTGAGCAACCTGATCTAGTTAAAAATGTCCCTGCTCATGGCAAGGGGGTTGGACTAGATGTCCTTTAAAGGTTCTTTCCAACCCAAACCATTCTACAATTGCATGATTTTATATATTAAGTATCCAGGTCCCTGTCTAGCTTTCTCACAACATTTTTTTTTGCTCTTTAATTTTAATCTCCAAAACTACTTGAACATGTGTATGCAGTCTCTGCTGTGTAGCTGCAGTTTCTTTTAGAAGAGCATTCAGGTATTTGTCCTAACAAAGGGTAATACCCAGTGTCTTGCTTATGCTGCTAACACCTGCTAGATAAGATGAACAAGTGCATCATATGCAGGATAATGCATACTGTTCTGAGCTAAGATTGAGAAACTTGAATTTTTATAATTAAAAGATTCAGTTTATATGTGAACATTAAAATTCTTGTTCATATAAGTATACAGCAAATTTGCTACTTACTGGAATGTGAGATTAACAAGGCTGCACTATGAACTGGGTTTTAAGAGGATAGGAAATTGACTGTCTCTATAGTTGTAGTCCTTATAATTATGGTATAATTGACTCCAAGAATTCAAAAGCCACAAGTCTGTCCGCAAGAGCAACGAGGTAGGTCAAAATAATACTGGAACATGAGGTGCTTTTAAATGCCTCCTCCTTCTGAGCCTTTGAGGTACAGAGTTCAACAGTTGGCAGTTAGAAAGGCAAAATATTTTTTGCTGTGGTGTGCTGTGTTTTGTTTGTTCTTAAATGAAAGGTTTCTTTATGGTGTAATCTCCTGAGTCTTCACACCAGAGGGCTCTGCTGCCATCCAACATGACCTGGATGGGCTGGAGTGTTGGGCAGAGTGGAACTCAGTGAGGTTCAGTCGTAAGCCAGCAATGTGGCATCCTGGCGTGCATTAAGAAGAGTGTGGCCAGTAGGTCAAGGCAGGTCATCTTCCCCCTCTACTCTGCTCTGGTGAGGACACATCTGGAATACTGTGTCCAGTTCTGGGCTCCCCAGTTCAAGAGAGACAGGGAACTACTGGAGAGAGTCCAGTGGAGGACAATGAAGATAATTGAGAGGCTGGAGCCTCTCTCTTACAAGGAAAGGCTGAGAGAACTGGGACTATTTAGTCTGGAGCAGAGAAGACTGAGAGGAGACCTTATCAATGTCTATAAATGTCTAAAGGGTGGGTGCAAGTAGGGTGGAGATGGACTCTCTTGAGTTGTGCCCAGTGACAGGACAAGGGGCAATGGGCACAAGCTGGAACACAGGAGGTTCCATCTAAATATGTAGAAAAACTTCTTTACCGTGAGGGTGATAAAGGCCTGGCTGGAACGGACTGGTCAGGGAGGTTGTGGACTCTTCTTCTCTGGATGTACTCAAAACCCACCTGGATGTGATCCTGTGTAATGTGCTCTAGGCAGTCCTGCTTTGGTGGGGGGGTTGGACTACATCATCTCCAGAGGTCCTGTCCAACTCCAGTGATTCTGTGATTCAGGACACCATGCATGCTGCAGTGCTTCTAACACATTGTAGAGTGCACAGGACTTGAGAGGTGCTTGAAGACTTTACCTTAGGTGTCAGAAGTAACCCTGACCATTAATAGTGCATGTTAAAAAGTCTTTCTCCATTCCTCAAATCAGGAGATCCTTGAAGAAATCAGTTTTAACAGTAGCTAAACAAAGGAGGTTTTTAGCTAAATCATCATGCTTAACAAGTTCGATTACCTATAACTTTTTTTTGCCTCACAGCTTTTGATTTCATTGTGTTTTCTTGCTTGTAATTGCAGTTATTGCACAGCTGAGGCAAAAGCTTGAAAAACTGCAGAACAGCAAACTTCCAGGAAGTTTTAGAGTTCCATATGATCCTGGGCTAAGAGCAGGAGCCCTAGTGGTAAGTATATTCTGAGTTCCTACAAATCCTTTTTGAAAAAAATCTCCTATTTGTAAGTATGTGTTCTTTGGTAAAATTTTTTGCTAGTATATCTAAAGGTCTTAATTCACTGTGAGTACAGTGACATTTCATAGTCTCAGTAAGTTTTTCTTCCCAAAGCTATTAGCACTTTTCTAAATATAATGACATGCCACCATGCACTAAAAAAAAAAAGCAATAGCTCATAAAATCCTAGTCATTAAATGGCAATTACAATTTTTCCATTAGTTTGATCCAGTATTTAACCAGGTAACTGACTTTTTTTTCTTTTTTTTTTTACATTAAATACCTGTACAAAGCTGTTTTATCTGACTTTAGGGGTTTTGGGATATTCAGTTTCTGCTCCTCCAGTTACTTTCTCTGTCTCACCCTGATTCACATCTGCATTAAAGTTTAGGTCCAGACCTTCATCTTACTAACAAAAATGTCTACCTTGGCTATTTCTGATTTTTCAGTATTTCTGTGTTGCTTTTGTTGCTTTTATTAGAAAATACATTAAGATTTTGTTAGAAATACATTGAAAAACACTTGGGAATTTCTGTGTTGCTGCCTCCAGTTTTGTGGTGAGATTGCAGTTGCTTATGTCGACTTGGAGTTAAAGACAAGATTAAAGAATCAGTGGATGTGTAGTGAAAGGGAGTTGGCTCGTGTATCTACTATGCAATGTGAGGTTTGGGTAAAGAAGCACAGTTGAAGGTCCTTGGTTTCCCTTGATGTGCAGCAAGGAGCCTACAAATAAAGAATCCCTTGATTTTTATCTTAGCTAAGAACAGACAAGCCATCCAACCTAAGGAATTGACAAACAGTGGGGTATTCATTCAGTTAACTGATACTGGTTGTATAGATCTGGCCGTGTTCCTACTGAATAAACATACGCCGTGATTGATGGGCTACAAGCTAGGCTATCTTCAAGCTGAGAGAGTTAAACACCTCCCAGTTAGGCATGACTGAGGTATTGTCAGAAAGTCAATTCAAACATCGTCTACTCAGAAATACAGAATGTATGGCTTCTTAAATACTATTTTATTGATTGTATTTCTCTCTCTTTAGTCTTTTGTGTACAAAAATCACTGACTGCATGACAAAATGTGGATTTCAAGATAAAATAAAAGATCTTTCTAGATTTTCTACTTTTCCTCCACTTAGGAAATTTGCAGCCCTACCAGGACCTTCCTAGATGAAGGAAGCACTAGATTTACAAGGGAAGGTAGCTATGTCTGAAAATAGATGGGTTAGAGCCTTTTATTTTTCGTAAACCTTATGAACCAAAATATTTGATGTAACAAACTTCATTGGTAAGTTTTCATTTAATCTTCATTCTGGCAAGTGGTACTTGTCCATAATCTTCAAACCCTGAAATTTGACCAGTCTAAACCAAATCAATGTTTCTAGTAAGTTCAGAGATTTAACAACTTCTTTCCTTTTTAAAAATAAGAGTGGTACAGACTGGTTTGTTTTAAACTACAAGCTCAGAACCTCAGTCTATGAAATACTCTTCTGTAATGTCATGAATTCTGTCAGCTCACAAACACTAATGTGCAATCTCTTGTTTTAGATAGCTTTACTGTACATAGTAATGTTCAACAATGAACCAGGAATTCCAGAATAGAAAGTATGACAGACTACAGTTGTATTAGACATAAATAGTTGAGAAAACATTTGAAATAATGCAATTTAATCAGTTTCAGTGCTGAATTTCTCAAGATTAAAAATGTAATATAACTAAATAGGGAATTTTCTTATTTTCTTATTTTCTGAAAGATTATGTTAAATTAGTTTCACAAATAGCTTTCTTGTCATGAATTTGATTTGCTAAGGGAATTGAATCAAGTAACCTGGAATAACTGACGTGGCTAGAAGTCACAAGGGTGAATGTTGTGGTAAATTGCATTGAACAATGATTATGCTCCAGTTTTGCAAAGCACCTGTTAGAGTGCTGTTGTGAGGGTCCATTACTTGCCAGTTTTGTCCGGATCTCTTATTCCTGGTTTAAAAGGTGTTTTTTTCTGTCTGAAGCAGATTTACAAGCTAAATCCAGTTTCAGAATCAAGGCATGTTTTTACTTTATAATGGACATGTTAAAAGTCATGCAGGTTCAGTGAAGATTTTTCTGGCAATTGAATACCATTCCTTACGTGTGCTTTCATTGTGTTTCTTGTGGTATAACTGATTGGAGGTTGGTAAACTACTCTGTAGCTGGTGTGTAAAAAGGTTAGTTGTGTTTATGTTGGAATACAATGGCTGACAATAAACATGTCTTTCACAGATAGAAAAATGTAAAGTAATGGCATCTAAGAAGAAACCCCTCTGGCTTGAGTTTAAATGTGCAGATCCAACAGCTCTATCAAATGAAACCATAGGCATAATCTTCAAACATGGAGATGATCTCCGTCAGGACATGCTTATTTTACAGGTATGATAGCTAAAATGTATAAAATGAATAATGTCAATATTTAAAATTATTTTTAAATTGTTTTACTTTTCAGAAGTGTGTATACCTTATCTTTACTGCTTATATGAAATACAAGGTTGTCTTTTGATTTTTAAACTGTGTATGGCAAGGCTGACAACAAAACTGGATCTTCTATCTTGTACTGCAGTTTTTTATGTTGACGTGTTGTGGGTTAACCCTGGTGGGATGGGGAAAGAGGAAAGAAAGAGTAAAAGCAAGAAAGCTTGTGGGTTGAGATAAAAAATGTTTAATAAGCAAAGGAGAAGTGGAAGAAGAGCAAAAGAAAACAAGAAGTGATGCAAAGGCAATCACTCACCACATCCCATGGGTAGACCAGTGCCCAGCCGGTTCCTGTGCAAAAGATGTTTAACCTACCTAACCCCCTTCCTGTCTCTTTTATTGCTGAGCATGGCATCATTCAGCATGGAATATTTCTTTGGCTGATTTGGGTCATCTGCCTGGTTGTGTCTCCTCCCAACCTCTTGTGCACCCCCAGTCTGTTCACAGTGGGCAGTGAGAGACAGCAGCAGCCTTGACACTCTGCAAGCACTGTTCATCAGTGTGTTACCAGCATTAGGACACTGACCTAAACCACAGCACCATACAGGCTGCTCTGAGGAAAACTAATTTCATCCCAGACAGTCCCAGTGCATACTGTTACCCTGTTTTCTCCTGCCATCTATTATACATACTTCGCATTTTGGTGTTCTAGAGAAGAAATCTTGTTTACTGTAAGATGGCCTGTTTTTCTGATGAAGCATTTTTATCATTTATTTATGCAATGGGTGAAGTTACAAATGACAAATAAATCAGTAGGTAGCATTGTTCGAGCAATATTCCAGTGATTGTTCTGACAAACCAACTTGTTAGCACTTTTGGGGATATTTATGGGAAAAAAAATGGACATACTTGCTAATGTATTCAATCTCATCTCATGTAGCAATCATACAATGTGTTTATTAATATTTTATAAAGCAGTAGAGGTTGCCTGGGCACAGCACAGATGAGGAAATAAGACCCTGGTTCTGTAACCAGTAATCTTGAATGGCTGTACACTTCCTGTATTTATATTTTAATCTGTAAAATAGACAAGTAAGTTTAGCTCCATCCCAGAAGTCTGAGTAGTGTTATTTGTGTAAGTAATAAGTAATGTCCAAACATTTTTAAATACGTTAGCATATACATTTGTTTTTACTAGATTCTTCGAATTATGGAATCCATTTGGGAAGCAGAATCCTTGGACCTGTGTTTATTACCATATGGTTGCATTTCTACAGGGAACAAAATAGGTATGTGATCACACTTGCTGTGATTAGAAATTCAAAATACCATAGTTACATAGAGTATCATATATAGTATTACAGTACATAGTTGCGTGTAGGAGAACTATTATTGAATGCACTGTGGTCCTAAGATAAATAGCAGTTTATTAGACTTCTGTGAGCAGTCTTCAGTTGCATCTTAGCAATTTTTCCTGCCCTTCAGATGAGTGTCCTTCAACTGCTGCTCTGGCTTAACTGACTTGTGATTCTTGTGCAAGTCCAACTGTTTGGATCCTGCTGCAGGTTTATTTTCACTAACAGTATTTGGTATGAATAAGTGGTGAAAGTGAGTGACCTACTCAAGCTGTGTTTTAATGTGTTGGTAAGAATAAAATAAAGAGTTAAATAGCAAAACATTTATGTTTTTTTCCTGACCTAAAGCTTCATATCCTATACTGCACAGAAGCAACAGCATTACTCAATGGGATGCTCAGGCAGTGTTTTTCAGGGGGCATTAGTTCCTACAGCACAGATGATCTATTTTCCAAAAATCATGGTGGGAAAATTCAAGTAGTTGCTTAGAAAGGTTGTGGAGACCTGTGTGATGGTGTACAGAGCAACCTGATCGGCTCTAGAGGAATCCAGTTACATCCAGAAATGCCGAACTGATGTATAATTTATACATCCTGATGGCTCCAAACTGACTCTTTGTGGTCGGATTTGCGTATGTTATGTACCCTAGCACATCCACGTTCCACAGTTCCCTAGCAGCCAGATAATAGAGAACTGACTGTAGAGTCAATTTTCCTGAGCAGTTCTTGAGGAAAGCCTCCGCAGTGTAGAAAAATTGGCCAAGCCCAAAGGAAGCTGTTGTGCTGAAAAAAATACTTAGGCTGGTATAAACAGTGTGTTGATGAGACATGTTAGCAAGTATAGCTCTGCTGTTTACTTAAAGCTTGAACGTGTGTAAAAATTAGCAAGTTTTTTAATTCATGTCATCGTTGTAGCTGACAATATGATAGTAACTGCATGGATTGATAAAATAATGATAATATAGATATTGCTATGTGTCTCCCATGATATCCATCTTTTTAGTTCTTTCTCAGCAATGTATTTGCTTTATGGGTTGAACAATAATGAACCGAGTCTCAGCAAAATGAAGAACTCTTTTTAATATATGTCTATAATGCACTTTCTCTCTAAAATCCATGGCCACATAAAATTTTTATCATAATTTCTTTTGACTTCCAAGGTATCTCGGCAACGCAGAAAGTCCAAACTCACTAATTAAATACTTGGTAGTGTGACACAAAAGAGCTTCCTTTCTCCTAATATGAGTGATTTAAAATTAAATAAATTGTGTTGATAGAATTCTAATAGTAAAGGAAATGAAATGCTATATATATCAAAATACTAACTGTAAACATAAGGAAAGTTGGGGTTTTTCCTCTCCTTTAGGTATCTTATAAAAACCCCTAATTTTTTAGAGAGATTTTTAGGACTTAATTTAATTTTGTTTAAAATCATCTTAAGATGATGTAATGTATTGAAGTAATGGAGGAAAGTGGAGGAACTCTGCCAGTGACCTGGCAGAATTCTGCCATTCTTACATTCGAGTTACAGACTTCACTACTCTTTCATGAATTCTTAATTGACTCCCCATTCTTCTATTGCAAGGAAATGATTGTTTATTTTCCTGTACGTGTGAGGGAGCTGTAAGCACCACAGTAGGGTCATGGTTAACCACGGAAAGACTCTTGTTCTGCTTGCCAAGAATACCTGCAGCCTGAATTAGTAATGCCCAACGTGGGACACTTTAATGTACAACCTGTGCTTGTTCGGAACAAAACCAAAGAGTAGTGGCGTGCAAATGTTCTTTCACAATATTCATACATGATCTTCTTCCAAGCGACTTCTTCCCTCACTCATAGTATATCCATGGAATTTGGGGCAGTTCTCGTGTGTCGACATAAGGACAATACCCCATTCTACACTGAGTGCAGGGAAATAGCCAAGTGTCACACACCTTCCTCAGTCTGCTGAAGACACCTGCATTTAATGCAGTTTGCAATTTTAAAAGCATCTGGCCTCTCCACTGCTTCTGCCAGATAAACCTCTGTAGGAAAGACTTTCTCTTCAATGTATGATTGGTAAAACATCATACCCTATTCTCTCTCCCTTTTACGTGGCCATCTGTTCCTGGCTCTGTGGGACAATTACCACTGCTTACTGTGCTGCATCACTGCCAAATTTAAGAAGTTGAAGCTGATAGTTAATATGAGTCACCTGCATCAGTACTGCAGATTCCCAGAAACACATAGGGTAGTGCATTTACTGCTGCACTTCCTCCCAGTTGAATACACTCCAGCTGAGATTCTCTGTCCGAGTTACTGAAGCTTTCTCTAGGACTAACCGTACCTACCAAGAGGCATATCTGTATTTATAAGGGTTTACCAGTAGATCTATACTGTTCCAGCAGATAACTTTTTTTACCATGACACCTTTAAAGTATTTCCTTGAGCAGAATAAGCTGCACGGCATTCTGCACTACCACGCTTTTGGAAGGGCAGTGGAGAATCATCAGTAGAGGGTTTTCATTAACAGCTGCTTTAAAATCTGGAGACTTTTTCCACTGCTAATCAGTATCGCTGTGCTGCAAGAAGGTTTAAATTCAAGAGGAAGCAGAAGATGTTTCCTGCAGCAGCTCTGCTCCTTTGGAATCAAAGAGGTGTTGGCCAGTAGAGGGAGATTTGTGAGCACAGGCAGGGGAAGCCTTTGCAACAGCTGGAATGTGATCTGGAGCTCACTCCCAGCAGGAAAACAACAGCTTGACAAGCACAGACAAAAATGCAGAGCTTTTTAATTTAGTGGTATTGGCAGTAGGTTTTGGAGGTCCTATTTCCACAATAGTTTTATTACAGACAAATCCAGACAGCTGTTAAGACAGAAGAAATACCTCCAGCCATGGATTCAGCCATGCGTGGAAGGCAGAAGCATGAAGATACTACTGTATTGTTACTCTGTTACTGAAAAATTTGCACATAATGCAGTAATTCCAAAAGGGTAGGACTGTGAATAGATAGAAATTAATCCATTTTAGAGGGAGAGTCAAACTGAAACCAAATCAGAAACTGCTTTGAAGCACTTTGGGGAGAAAGGGATATTTTTGTTTGCTTTCTTATCTTGGAGCTGGAGATGAAGCCAGGCTTTTACCTAGAAGAGACAGTTGAACTTGAACTAGAGGAAGATACAGTATTTCCAGTTAGCAAATAAGTTCAACTGAAACCTGACCTTCCCCATACAGGCATGCTCAGTACGAGGTCAGACTGCATTTGCTGGTCTTTGCTACTGTGCAGAGTTGTGTTGCAGCCTCTGTTTCTGCTTTTCTCTCTAGGTTCCCCTTCATTGCATGCCATGTTAGCGTGAACAGCACAAGGCTTTGTTTCTGCACTGTATTGCTGTGATGTGCTGATTTGCCTTTGCAAGGATCTCTTCAGTTTAGGGGCAGACCTCTGGGCCTCAACAGCCAGAGCTTTCCACCAGCAGTCCCAACTGCTATACCTCACTGTCTACTGGTATTTCTGAACCTTTCTGTGCACTTAAGCCAAAACTGGATTTATGTCATGAGCACCAGCTCCATTCCTCTGCCACAGCTCTGGCAACACTTGCATCCCTAAGCTGCTGCAACCCTGCAGCTTCTTTTCAGTCCCTCAAATTTGTGAAGCTGGAGAGAAGCTGGTGGGAATGTGAATGGTACCTGGTCTTCTGCAGGGCGTCAGGACAGAGGATTTCCCTCTCTTTGGGAAAAGCCGTAGGCAGAGGGTCCCCACGCATCATGTGATTCTTTCCATTTTAGAAGTTTTTACGTTCTCATGGAGGAGTTGAAGATGCCAGGCTAGTTACGAGCTCTGGCTGGTTTCAGCTGGGAATGAACACGAACCACTGTTGCCTGTAAAATAAGTTTCTGTTCACAAGCTATGAAGTTCTCCAATTGAGTTGAAAACCACAGTTTTACATTTAATTTTGCATATTTTTAATATGCTTTGATATATATAAGAACTTCTTCTAACTTATTCCTTGTTTTCTCTAGGAATGATCGAAATTGTGAAAGATGCTACAACAATTGCCAAAATTCAACAGAGTACAGTTGGCAATACTGGTGCATTTAAGGATGAAATACTAAACCAGTGGCTTAAGGAAAGATGCATGATTGAAGAGAAGGTGAATTCTTTGATTTTTTAAAGTAGGATTTTCAAATGCACCCTACTAGTTTAGGAGTGTTTGCGTTACTTACATGGGTTTGAAAAATCCATTCATTTTCCCCATACGCGGCCACGGGTGTCTGTGAAAGAGCCTTTAGCATCCAGCTGGCAGCTGAGCTTCAGAGAAACAAGATGCTTTAGAAATCACTCCTTTATCGGTGGTATTTAGAAGAGATGCATGAGGAGCATATTGAAAGGACATCTGAGAATGCTGAAAGCCTGTGTAGTTTTAGAGGATTTAAATACAGGTTTGGGTACTCATAACTCTTTTGCTTAGATAAGTCCACTGACCTACTAGAGCCTTCTGCCAGCTCTTTTTCTCAGAAAGGCTGGACAACTCTATGCTTCTTTGATTTATACTAAGTGACAGAGCCTGCTCACACAGTACAGAGAGCGCAGTGCACGGCTGCGATCTTAATCTCTGCTGTGCAACAGTGGATTTTACGACAGTTTGTTTAACTGTTGATAGATACTTGTCAACAGAAAGGCATGGGACTTTGAGAATGACTGAATTTAGTTTTTACCACTGAAGCATTTAACATCTTTAAAATGGATTTTTAGTTTCAGGCAGCTGTGGAAAGATTTGTTTATTCTTGTGCTGGATACTGTGTGGCAACCTTTGTGCTTGGAATAGGAGACAGGCACAATGACAACATCATGATTACAGAAACAGGTGAGTGAATTTTTGAGTATTTCATGGAAGTGGGGACTGTCTATGCTTTACTGCATTTATCTTTCATTTTAATAAATAACACATTTAACAGTGAATGAACAGACACAATCCAGTTCTGTAAGTATTGCTTACAAGTTCAGGTCCTCTTGCAACATTGAAATGTATCATGACCCCTTTTGGCCTTCCTATAAGCTCTAGGTATTTATCATTAATAATTCCTATCCAAGGACAAGTTTGTTACATACTAAGTCATGAGGAATGTAAAACTATTTTTTTTTAGTGTCTAGCCAAAGAAACTTTAAAAAGCAGACAGCTGTTCACATGTCTGCAGTGTGGATGTGGTTCTGATGGTGTTCAGAGAAACTGTATCCATGTCAGAATTCGGATGTTACTGGCCTATTTTCACTTCTGAGAAACATAATTGCTTTATATACCTTTGTAGAAAATCCTAGAAAATAAGTGTACATGGAATGTATTGGTTTTGCTGCTGAAGTCTGTGGGGTGCTTGCAATCCCCCCGAAAGAACCGCAGGTTTTTTTGTATTACAAACTTTGGGAATTATTTTTGTAGCTGCACACTGGTTCACCCCTAATTTTACTTATCTGTGGAAGCCCCAGAAATGACCCCAGAATGAGCAGTAGATATGGATGAGTTTTGTTTGGTCTAAGAGATTCACTTGCAGATTCATGATCCTCTTGCTTCGTATTTAGTCTTTATATAATGCTAAGAGACAGAAAATAGTTTTGGGCTTAGTTAGAAGGCTGTATATTTAATATTAATCATATTATAGTTAAAGTTTTACCAGTTAGAGGCTAGAGAGAAGCAGTACCCTGAAGGCAGAAATGAGCTAATTGTAGACTACAGTAAAAAAGTTCACCAGATGTCCTTGAGGAAAAGAAGACAAAGAAATGCTTTAATTGAAATGTTATATATAATATAACATAATATAATATAACATAATATAATATAATATAATACAGTGTTAGTGCCTGTTGGCAGAAAATGAGGAACAGGACCATAGAAAGGGGGGCAGAGAAAGAAAGCTTATTCTATTGTGGTCAGGAGCAGATTTGCCTTAGAGTCTTTAATGGAAGCCAACTTGAGCAACAGAAGCCAGAAGGATGTCTGTCTAAGAGGTCTGCAGAGAGTGTCAGATTTGATAGGTCGGGAGGGCTTGAAAACTGGCTGAAATGCTGTAACATTTGAGGATGTTCTACCTACAGATCAGTGTTAAGTATCAACTTACATTTTTTGATGTTTTATCTTTTTTTATACCTGTACCATTATTGCAAATATATGTTTTTAAGTAACCATGCTCTTTTATCCTTACACCTTGTCTGCCAGTGAAAGTAATTATCTGTAGAGCAGCAGCACACTCCAGTCCTGTCGGTGTAGTTTTCCTTAAAAGGGGAGTTTTTCAGCACTCTCCTGGGAAGTGATGCCCTACTACAATCTCAAAGTTATCCAAAGACTGACAATGCAAACCTACACTGGTGGTCTAGAAATCAGTAATGCAGGTCTGTGAGTAAGAAGCGTGTTCTAGTGAATGATATTGGCCAAGGGGCTGGATAGCATTTGAAACATAATCCAGAAGCCTTTTCCATGTTGTGATGTGCTGGGAGCTGATTGGTACGAATGTGAGGCACAAGCTTTCCTTGGTTGACTTTTGAAAAGCTCTGAGCATATGTTTAGAAAATACAGCAGTTCTGCCAGGTTTTTAACAACCGCCAAGGTTAAATAAAAAGTAATTTTGCCAAAAGGACAGAATTACATATTTAAAAAAAATATATAGAAAATCGTCTTTTCTGCTGAAAGAGAGAGGGATCATACATACCCAAAAAAAAGAGGCTTTGGAATTATTGTAAGTACAAGTAAGCATTCTTGGCAAGTTATTGTATTTGAGCATAACTGTGACTTCTTCTCTTTATGAAGGTAACCTTTTCCATATTGATTTTGGCCATATTCTTGGGAATTATAAAAGCTTCCTTGGAATTAATAAGGAGAGGGTTCCTTTTGTGCTGACTCCAGATTTTCTGTTTGTCATGGGGACTTCTGGAAAGAAGACAAGTCTCCATTTCCATAAATTTCAGGTAAAGAGTGAATATCTATTTGCAAATCAATTAAGCAATATTTATTACCCTCTCAAATGAACATTAGTGCCTTATTTTTCAAAAGTCTAGGCTCCCGGGTATTATATTAATACAATTTCTTAAATCATAATGCAGTTCTGGGATACTCTAAGTCCAACTAAGAGCAAAAATTGTCTGTAGGGTTATGGGAACTAGAACCCAAACACCCACAAAGCCACACTGACGAGCTTGAGTTAGCAGCAGTCCTTGCTTTGTTTCTTGCCTCGGTTGAAACTACTTTGTAGAGGGCTTCAGTATTTGTGCAATTAGAGGAAACTCATAGCACTAAGCAGGGCGTTCTTTGTAGTACAAGCAGGTGCAAGGCATTTCTCAGCTGGCTTTGCCAGTATTGCTCCCTCCTGATTCTGCCCTCATGTTCTGCAGCCCTGACTACTGCATCTGAGTAACAATCTTCAGTGACCTTAAACTACATCATTCTGGTTTTGTGAAGCGGATGGACTTAATGCTCTGAAAGAAAAGAATCGTGTTAAAAACCTATTCTATTGCAGCTTCTATTTGAAATTGAGCTCCTCTGAAACAGTTGTTTTTCAAGCTTGTGTAGGACCTGCATGAGGAGGGAGCAAAGCAAAATTCTGTTTAGTATGTTTAATGAAATGGCTGAGAGCATGGCTGAGCAGAAGTAAATGGATGTCTGGGGTGTTATTCTTGTGCTCATCTTTATGGACTTTAAATAAGTGCCTGATTTAGAGAGCATATAATATAGCAAGAAAAAGTCTCCTCCAGAGTGTGAGGAAAAGCAAAAGCCTAACTTAGATGTTCTTGATTCCCTGTGGATGAACCAGTCTCTATCCTGGTAAGGAGTCTGGTTTTCTAACCTGAATACCTAATTTAGGTTCTTATTGTTGGGTAGTGAATGTGTTCCTTTGAACATAGACATGATTGTACAGCAAGTAACAAGGCAATTATCATCCTTGATCCCAGACTTCTGAAAATAACTGAAGAACCAGGTGAGATTTTTGAATCTTTGCTTTGCACAAGGAGTAGCTTTGTTACAGTGCGGGTGTCTTGAAAGGAGATTGTAACTCAGAAGATTGAAGAGCAGAGTGGGTTTTGCTGTGGGGGAATTTGGACACTTTATATTATAAAAATGCCTGATCTTTAGGATACTACTACTTAGGACAGTTTCAAGCTCTCAAAATAATTATTCTTTATTCTCTATTGGTCAGCAGGAGTTTGATTTCTTCTCAGCTCCTCTCATTTTGCTTATGGCTTTAGTTTAGCTAGCAGCTTTCTTCTTAATCCCGTGGTAAATGTCTCCACATACGTGTGTGCTATTTTTGGTTCTTTCTGCCTCTCTCAGAAGTGCAAAAATTAGTTTTCCTGGAAGATGTTAATTCAAAACTCCATTCAGTTTCTGTCTGAGTAAAGTAACTTTAACAGACAGATGCAGATTTTTAAAATCTTCTGAATTCCTGTAAGGACTGCCTTTGAGATGCAGTGATGCCAGGTTCTTGACTGCATAATTGTTTTCTCTCTCAGACATCCGCAGTAGTGAGATGCATCATCCATAGAGAAATGTAAAACCTTCCTTGATATAACTATAAATACTTTCATCTCTTTCAAGGGGAACAAAACACACACTAACTCTTGTGACAAGATTTCCCCGTTTGAAGTTGGTAATACATAAGTAGAATTTCTTTTTTTATTTTTTTTTTATTTTTCCCCTGGTGTCGTGGAGAGCAACTAATCCCTGTGATAAGATGATGGTGTTTTCTGGTGTAAATTGTGCTTTGAGCATTGCAATTTATCTGCTGCTTTGCTAGAGCTAAACTAACATTAGAGTTCAAAAGTATGATCTTAGTTTAGGACAGAATTTATTTGGAAACCAAGTGAAAGATTTAAGGGCCCAGGCAGTAGGAAGAAAGAAACCCTACAGACACATCTTCAACATATCATCTTCCCTTCCTTAGTATCTTCCTGACATGTCTGGTTGATTGACCTGGTGTTGCTGCTGAGAACAGTGATAGATGTCAAGATTATTTGTGCACTTTTTACTGCTTGTAAGGAAGGAAAAAAAACCATAAACCTTATAAAAAAGAAACTGTGCTCAAGCTGATGAGATTTGGTGGAACTTTACATTAAAATATTTTGATATCATGAGAATTCTTTAGAAAATTTTTGTACATTTGTGGAAAGGTTAAATTGAATATTTAATTAGGTAAAAATTAGCATTGCTTCAGCTTGGATTTTAATAGCAACAACCTTCTTGGAACTATTTTTCATCTTTTTATATTACTGCATTGCAGGCCCCGTTTAATTTTCTAATATATGATTGATTCCTTCAATGCATTATCTTCCTTAAGATGTTATTGCTAAAAGTAAATGAGTAGTAAATTTAATATAAGAAATAATCATTTCAGTTTATGTATTAGTCACTTGGCATTAAATATTCTTTTAAGAAGCATTGCATGTTTCTCCAAGCTGCAGAAATTTCATTCTTCTGAAGGTTATGTTGTTAAGCACAAATTACTTATATATGCAAGTTAAAAAGCTAATAAAAAAAATAATCTATGGAATACAATATGACAGTACATAAACATAAAGCTCCTACAGCAAGGCAGTGTGCCTGAAAACTAGAGCTGTCAGCTGGAAAAATTTCTCAGAACACAAAGCCTGAAAAATCTTCTCCATTAAATAAGCTGTCACCTCTGCAAAGTTAATAGACATATATATAAAATGAAGAACAGTCCCCTGGAGGTGCTGCTTTATTCAGTATCACTTGCCAGGCATGGTCTTTAAATCAGAATATACCAGTTAAAAGGGATGACAGTGAATTATTGCAGTCTCATTTAACAGCCACAGAAAGAAATAATACGAGAGGGAAATTAAGTTGAAATTTTGGTGAAGCTTAGGTTTTATGCCATAGTAATTAATATAATATTATTAAAAAGAGCCTTTACTTTATACACCATAAGAGTACTTGTTGCCCCAAGGTGTGGTGATGAATGAAGTAATACCAAGTGACGGATGCAGACGTTTGCTTTGTGTTTCTGCTCAGGTGAATGGCTCTGCTGGGTCTCCTCTCAGGTGCTCAAGTGATTGAATAGTGTTGGTTAATGAGAGTCCTGTGAAATTCCTACACCATTCCTATCAGTTCACCTTAGCAATTCACAAAAATTTCTTCTCTCTTGTAGGATGTATGTGTGAAGGCTTATTTAGCTCTTCGGCATCACACAAACCTGCTGATCATCCTGTTCTCCATGATGCTAATGACTGGAATGCCCCAATTAACCAGCAAAGAGGATATTGAATATATCCGGGATGCACTGACAGTAGGGGAAAGTGAAGAAAGTGCCAAAAAGCATTTTCTTGATCAAATAGAGGTTTGCAGAGATAAGGGCTGGACTGTGCAATTTAACTGGTTTTTACATCTTGTGCTTGGAATCAAGCAAGGAGTAGAAAAGCATTCTGCTTAATATTTTATGTAAATTAACTGTGGGTGTGAATAGGAGGTTAGTGAATCTATATGTTATTTATGAATTCCAAATAAATGAGCAGTCAAAATTGCCTTTACTTTGCTGGCAGCTTAAATAGATCTTCTCAAAAGGCAAGGACTTTTGCTTTGCCCCTGCAAAAGATCTTCCTTCAGTTAAGATTTTTTTCTTTTTTTTTTTTTTTAATGTCTAGTGACAATTCAAGTTACTGGATTCTTATAACTAGTTGCTTTGCTGATGTGGCCTGTATTTTTCTTGGTTTCTTTAGTAATAATTTCAGATAAATATGAAGGAGGAGCTTGACTAAGATGATAATGGCAAATTCAAATAGAAATCCCCTATGACATTACCATAATTAATTACAAGGGGCAGGCCCTTCAAAAGCAGAATGTGTTTAAAATCTGTGGTTATATTGAAATCCCTGCAGACAACTCACTCTTTTCCCAGGATGGCTTGAGCTCAACTCTTCTTCACCCACATCCTTCTCTTTTGTCCCTTCCTCAACACTTTGTCCTTTTCAGATTTTTAATATGTTGTCAGTAGAAAACAGCTTTGGCTTGACCCTTAGAGGAAACTACCTTACCGTTATTGTAGCCTCCTGACATAATCAACTGAGTTTGACTGTCCTACCCAGAGAGCTTCATACCTATCTGGAAGTTCCTCAGGTTTGACCTTGAAATTCTGAAGGTTTCATTTTGAAAGGTTTTTTACTGTACTTTTTAATGGGGAACATCCATATTATACTACAGATTATATTTTTACTGTATAAAGTTATTAAAATTCCACCTATATAGTAAAAGCTTTGTAGAAAAAGCAAAGGTACTTCCTTATTCCTCAGAGAAAACTCCTTATCTAAGAGTAATTGACATTTTACCAAATATTTGAGAAACCCAAAGTTATTTATTCTTTGGTGATATATTTTCAGGATATACCTAGAAGAAATTAAATGTAATATTTGAAATTGTGTATATTTTGCTATTTATATTTTAATTCCCTGAGAGACTATACTACTGAAAAGCTATTTATGAAAGAGAAAGAATCCTTATCTTTAATTTCAATATTTAAATGAGGAAAAGATGGTCAGTGTTAAGTAGAATTTTAACTTCTCTACTGTAGGATGCCTGCAAATCATCAAGTCTGCCTATGGTAGGAAAGGAAAAAAAAAATAACCTGAGTTAGTCTTTGACTTGAATTATTATGGTATACTTTCTGCTAATTGATTTTTACCAAAGAGAGAAGATGGCTTACAATATTGCTTTTTTTGCACTTGTACTCGTGTAATTTCTTCTTTCATTGTAGTGTTACATGGGTTTTACGTTGCATATAAATGATTAACTGAATTTTTACATTCTGTTATCATTTGCTTTGATCATTTCACAGAACTAGTAAGATTTTAACTACTGCTACCACTTACTACTGAGTGTATTCTTGAAGGATTTTTAATAAATGTACTGTAATTGGTGTCTCAGTTACGAGATACAGCCAATCTATTCTTGAAATGTAGATGTTTAATTGGTTACTGTGCACAACTATTTTTGATGTATATGGTAGGCTCTAGTTAAGGAAATCTAAAAGGTTAAAATGTAGAATATTTTGTTGTTCTGTTACATTATTGTTCTGTGCAAGATAGGCTTAAGACCATACTAAAAGGTAAAGTAAATGGTGAATATTGTCTGTAAAATGATATTTTTAGATTTGTATTTTATAGACCTGAAATAAATTGACATGTTCTATTCAGTTGGTTATCGTTCATGAATAAGCAGCTTAGCCCAAAATACATGTAAATATTTTTTATCCACTTACTTAAAGACTATATAGTCTCAGTAACAAAATCATAGTCAAAGTCCCACTCAAAGGAATTGTTTTAGTTCCATATTAATAAATCCATATGATGTCAGATATCTTAAATTCTAATAGTCTATTATATTAGAATTGCAATTCTTATAATTTTAAATTGTGAATAGAATACTTCTACTTTCTAAGAGCACTTTATTCGTTCCTGGTTTGTTCTAGAAAGAAAAATCTGAAGATTTTTCAAAGTTCCTAGTTTTAAAAAGTAAGTAAATCTACTTACTGCTAAATCTAACTCCAGCATGGGGAAATAAATTCTAATCATAACTTGAAGGGAAACAACACTCTGGAAGCAGCCTCCGTTCTCAGAGAAGGTCTACAAGTCTGTACCCAGAGGAAAGCAGTTAAGTCCTGCACTAAACTTACACTGATGATTTATATTGGCAGTTTACAGTGTGCTAGATTGAATTGTGTACAGTGGTTGTTGCAGACCTCTGAAACACCTCTGTGCTCAGCTAATGAGCAGCCTTTTTCATGGCCTTCCTTACCCGTGCAGCCTACTGTTGGGCTGCCTGCGCAGTGCTAAGCTGCCTTGTGTTTTCCTCTGAGCACCTCCTCTGCGCTGGGCATTGGATGCTTGCCAGCCGGACTTCTGGGAGGTCAAAAGTAGCTGCCAAATCTCCTTTTTACCTACAGAACAAGCTATTAGGCAGCTTACGGGCACCTTATAAATAGCTGTGCATTCATACGGCTGATTATCTGTTGGCTTTCGTGTGCCTCTGGAAACCTCCACCCACAACTGACTGTTTTCTGGCAAGCCCTGACTGAAGGCAAAACGAGGCAGAGATGTGGTTTAAGGCAGTCCAGCTTCAAGGTGGAGGAGTGGAAATGCTTTTCATGTGCGGGGTTGGGCATGAGTACGTGTCAGCCTGTGCCAGGGCAGAATATGGCCGTCGCTTTCTGCAGTGGTTACGTACCCAAGGCCTTGAAAGCTGGAGCTTTAGCACAGCTGCCGCTGCCGGAGCAGGAAGCTGAACCACAATTTCCTGAGTTTGGGCCTAATGTCTTCCAGTACGTAAAGGCACTGACTCTTCATAATAGCTGGTTTATAAGGGCTATAAAACAGGAAATGTAATTTAGTCACTAACCACGTTTTTGACAGGCTCTAACAGCATGCAGAGAGACAAAATTACTAAATTTTCTGGTTAGTTTTCAATTATCATCCTTGTCTCCTGTTAGCCTTCAGTTGTTGGTTTTTTAAATTATTTTTAATGGCTACTTTATGATGTATTGTATTTTCTTGGTAGTCTAAATTCACATTACTGCTGCACCTAACAGTGGAAATTTGAATCTATTCTTAGAGTCAGAGCCTCAGGCTTGGTTGTGACTTGACATATACCTTGGCTCCAGCAAGATAATTGAGAAGTTGGTTAGCAAATGATTGTGTCCCCAAGGCTCTAGTATAACCATGTATCAGGACAGGAAGAGAAGTTGAAAGGGAGCTAAGGTGTACAGCATGACTGTATTTAGAACTTCACTGAATACACTGGTTGCACTTCTTACAGGTATGTAATCTATCATTAGCGGAGTATTTACTTAACACATATTTAGCAGAGTTTCCTCTAAGACATGACCAGTACAGAAGTACAGATACAAACAACTTGACTTGAGAAAAATGTCAATGGAAATGGTATGTCTTTTAGGGTTTTTTTCATTACAAATCTTTTTTACTGTCTACTAGCAGCGTTCTGCAGATCTGCATAAGTAGTCCCAGTGACTATGTGGATTACAAACTCTGTGCTGAGTTTCTAACACAGTTTGTGTGAATTAGTCTTGAAAGAAAGAAATCATTAAAATCTGGAATACCAAACCATCTGCAGGGGCTGGTAGGCCCTTTGAGTATCCCAGTAACACTGAAGTATCTGAAGAACACTGATGTGCTTTCACGACTCTTCTAATTGCAACTTACACAATATATGCTGGAAACAGCACTACAGAGATCATCTATTCTCCTGGCCAGAAGTCTGCTGGAAGAGGTTCCTGATATTCTCACCGCACTCCACTTTTAGGAGGTAAAATTGGCCAGAAAAAGGTACTAATATATTTTTAAACTTCGTGGCATGTTTACAGAAAACAAAGCTCATGCTGGAGAAGAGAAAGCAGTTTGCAGTTAAACCGTTATTGATAAGGACTAACCAAAGATACAAATGACATGGTTATAACCTTGTAACGTTCCTACATCATCATGTCATTAGAGAAAAGAAGCATTGGTGACCTGTTCTAGTATGATAGAGGGAGATGGTCAGAAGCACTTGTTTTTTCCTGGCTTTTTGAGCATGGTGGGTCTCCCATACCCAGTAAGAAAGAGGCTAGTGTCTTGCCTGTTGATAATGAGCAAGTGGGCAGTTGACAGGAAAAACTCTTTCCTTCCTACCCCTGGGAATGTTTTGTTGTTGTTTCAGATGGTGCACAGCAGTGTTTGACATGGCAAGAGCCCTCACAGGCTAGGGAAGGCAAGTAGGCAGTGGTTAGAAAAAAATGTACCATTTCTCAGGTGATCTCCTGGGGATGCAAAAGAAGAAGGTGTCACTTTGGAAACAGCAGCAGCACAGTGCCAGAAACACATGCCAGTTAATTTTAGCTAACAAAAGAGACCTTCGTACGGCAGAAGTGCTATATCTGGCTAAGTACAAGCACAGCCCACACTTTGGTGCAATCTCTCTAGGAGTCACAGTTGGCAAGTGCTGGTCGTGCTCTCAAAGCTGTAGTGTCTATGGTCAAGAGTTTGCCACCAATTCATTTACTAAGTGCATGAAAAAAAAAGGAAAATAATAATCTGTAGATAGCAGCATTTCTTGAGAAGATAAACATTGAGTAGATGCTGAACGAAAGGTCAAATCTAATGCAGTGAAGAATAACCAGTCAAGGTCCCTGAAAGGAGAAAACAAAAGCAATGTTAATGGTCCATAGTACAAAACATTTTTATAACTACAGCTCGGACTTTGTACCAGATCCTCCTTTGCCTTTGAATATATCTTCCTTTATCGAGACTAATTATTCTGCAAAAGGCTACGAGGGCTATGGATGTTTAATAACTCAGGAAATCTGCTGCCACAGTGCAGTTCCATAATGAAGAAATCATTAACAATTCAAGATACAGACAGAGTTGAATTTTGCTCAGAATATTTACCATTAAATTGCCTGAGATGGAAAAATAAATGCAAAGAAACAGTCTTGTGCTTCTTCCCCACACAGCAAGCGTCTGGGATTGGTATTAAACTCATCACATGGGGAAGTTATTTCCCATCATAATGGAAATGTTTTTTCTCTGAAGCATTTGGAGCTGGCCCCTGTCAGGGACAGGACATCAGCCTGGACAGAGTCTGGCTCTGATGTGGGATGGCAGCTCTTCCACTCAGCTGTCAAATGTCTCTGCACAAAAGAATCTTGGTGAAATAAACGGGTCCCCTCAGGAAATGCTCTCCCTCCAGCCAAAGTTATCCTTCATTTTGATAAAGTTCATGACAGCATCTCTGTTTTACAAACCTGCTTCTTTCCCACAGAATATGATGTATTTTCCAAACCTTATAAAACAGTAATTCTGCTGCCTGGAGAGAAAAATACCCAGAGTTCTCAGTAATTTTAAAGCACTCTGAAACTGAAACACTCTAGGCAGGGACCTTCCAATTTAAGGTAATGCCTTATGCAAAGACAGGCAATTATTCTTCATGCCACCACGTGCATTCTAGGGAGTTGCTAAATAGATAAACATGTTCATTTTTCAGAGGACCATCTTTGGGACTCTGTCACTGCAACAGCACACCAAAGCGAGGGAAAAAAGTGGCTTCTAACAGGACCAGAGTCTTGAAGGTCCTGTGGAGGCTGACACCAGCTTCACGGGGAGTAAGTGGCTATGGGGTGCAGCTGCTCATTTCCCAAGTCAATGGAGACCCGGTGGGAATAGCTCTGACAAAAATGGGCATAGAAATCAGGGTTTAAGAGACAGGACAAGCTGTGTGTTCCTGGGCTTTGAGGCAAAGTTAAGCATATTGCACTCAAGGTCAGACCAAAAGCCCTTTGAGGACAGACTCTCTTCCATCACTCAACTTTTCTGGAAAAAAAAGAAAGGCAGACCCTCAACCCTCCATCTGAGGAGGGAATGGCATTGCTCACCCCCCTCAAGGGCTCTGAGTGCACAGCAAACACCACCAGCAGGGTTTAGACCTCAGCAGATAAGGTACATTGCTGAATTGAGCCTTTCACAGGATTCACATAACTGCTGTGCACAACTGTCGTTCATTAACTCTATGTTAGATAAGTGTCCTTCTCAAGGATTTGAGGACTGCATCCTTTGGAATACTTTTTCCTGAAGTCTAATTTATTCCCACTAACTCTTCTTTTCTTATTCTTCCCCTATTTTCTTCTGTAAATTCTAACATGAGCTCTTCAGAGATTAGTGTGTGTGCTTATAAATCCTTATTTATCCTTAGATAAAAGCTAGTTCAGTTTACCCTGTCTTCTGGAGTTCTGTATTCCAATAAGCCATCTAAACACAGACAACAATGTATAGCACTAGGATCTAAACAAAAGAGCAAGAGAACTGTTTTCACAATGTTATTAGCACCAGAAGAAAGCAAGCAACTGTCTTCAAGAAGACTGAAACGCAAGACCCTCACCCCAAATTGGAGATTAAAAAAAAACCCTAACTCATCAAATAAATTAGAGTGTTGACTTTTTAAACTCCCTTCTCTTCCTCTGTCCCCATGTGTACATGCAGTCAACTTACTCTGAAAAGCCAGTTATGGATGTGCACATAAATACACATCTCTCCATGACTGCTCCAGTGGTGTCTCCTCTAACCCTCCATCACATCTCCAAGAAGCCAATCACCACTGATGCCCTGCTCTCTCTTAATTCTCTGTTGAACTGCTTTCCCACAGGGCCCCATATTCCTTTTCTACAGCAGGCCTACAAAGTGCATCCAGGAAAAGAACAATGAACCATCAAAAAAAAAAAAAAAAGTAAAGCATTCTTCGTATATCTCAAGTTTCCCAGTAAAGATTTCCATGAGCTGCAGAGATCTGTACGCAGAGGAATATTTTTATGACATCAGCCACCCACATATATTCTGAGAAAAACTCAGCCTATGCAGAGTTGTCTTAATGCAAAACTTATCCTCACAGTCCTTAAGTACTGATGTTATCAGGACTATTCAATGAGAATAAATACAGTTTTAAAAATATAAACTTAAATTTACCTTTTGGATTCTTTTCTTTCCTCATTGGTAGTAAAGCCATAACATGAATGATAGATAATTCCTTGCAGCTACTTAGGATATTTGCCCCTATTCCTTAGTTCTATTTGCTTGTTGCTATTGCAACAAAAATCTATAACCAGAATAGACTGTCCACTTCTTGTAGTCAGGAAATGCACAGCTGAATGTTAGCAAAAGAACCAAGTCTCAAAAAGGCAGGTAACTAGAGATGCTGTCAACGCCTACACTGGGAGAAACTTGTTAAAAATTCTGCCTGTGAATCCCTTTAGAAAAGGTATTTAACAGCAAAAGAAATCAGCAAAAGCTATGCATATAAGCTTCAAGCTGCTTTGAGATGCAAAGCACCGTAAGACCAAGCTTTCCCAAGCTTAATGCTCTGTATTCGCTGCCCTGATTGCTATTGTCAATATTCACTCCCCTGATCACTATTATCAATGGGCTCAAGGTGGTAAAGGAACTTTATAGTGAATACACATTTGACTGGAAAAGTGGAGAAATTTTAATGCAGTTAGTGCAGTAGTAGCAGAAATACAGCCCTTCTCCAGGATGACCAAAACTCAACACCAGCAATTATGTGGGTCCACCACAGTCTTGTTAACCCAGATGGCATCATGTATGCATCCTGCCCAAAACTGTGATCCATCTAGCTAGTGCCATCAGCAACTGGACCTGCTGAGAAGCAAGTTAGATACTTTCAGTACTCCTTGTAAAGCAATGCTTCAGAGAGTGCCTTTAATATATCATCTTGACAAGAGTTAGGCCAATAAAAAAGATACATGGAAGAGTATCATAATTGCAATATCCTAATTTACAAATCATTGAAGGTAAAGCACAAGAAATATCTATTAGTATTATTTACAAGATCAAGAGAATATAAGCTGAAACTGAATCACAGGAAAGCAATTAATAGCACCATTTTGTCAAAAAGGTGTCGAAACCACAGCACAGATGGGAACAACCTGCCAGGATTTGTTTAAATACAGCAGGTATCACATAGTTCATGGCAAGACCTCCCAAAAACTTAAATGGCAACACAATCTTTGAAACACAATTTAAACACCACTAGAAGTAGACAACATGCTGTCATCAGTGAGGCAGCACTGTTACAGGGAGAAGCTTCATGAGTGCAGACGAGAGCACAAACATCCAAATTGCAACATTTGTATTCAAACAGGGAAACGAAGGATTTGTAGATGTCGAAAATTCTACAAGCCCACAAAGGACATTATTTAAAAGACGTAAAAGCATGGCATGAAAACATGTAGAAGTCCATATGAAAAAATACCATACTAGAAGGCTGAAAAAACCCAAAATGTGGAGGCACACAAACAGGTAATTTCCCCAAACTGCTCAGTGCCTACTAGAAATTATGATAAATTGAGGTCAATGAGACAATTAATCCTTTAGGACAAGCAGTCCTTTAGGAGAATTTAGAAATTCTGGTTAGCTTGAAGCATGACAAAATATTTTGGCTACCAAAGACTTCTGGATAGCAGAAACGAAGTTAACTCTAGAGTATGGACTGTGGAAACAGAGTACCTAGTCACTGCACTGAAATACCTCACTAGCTCTGCAAGAGATACCCAGGACACACCTCAGAATGTTACACACAGGAGAGATGGGCTGTGTACTTTCCCAGCAAGAATGATCAAAAATAGTTATAGGTGTTTTCCTCTGTTCAAAACACCAGCACCAGAACTCCAGGAGCTTGACAGCAATGTCTGATGCACCCAACAGAGCACAGCAGGAGTTGGCACCTGCTCTTTCTTCACTCAGAGGAAACCATTACCTGCTGATAGGTGACTCCTATGGTAATTTTTCAAACTCAATCAAGCAACATGGAAGCTGACAATACAGCAAAACAGGCTGTGACAGAGCCCTGTGAAGCTCCCAGGCTGTGAGGGGAGAGGTGTACGATTCAAGAAACTTCAAGACTTTTTCACATCTATGTAGCCTATTTAGTCTCTACAAATTGCTGGGAGCAAGATGGTTCTTGTTAACTGCCGTGTACTGTTTCCTAAAGCCTATGGTTTACAAAGCCTTATACCAAACTAAAGTGATTCTCTGGCATAGAACGGGTTAGTGTAGGTAGCCAAATGTTAGCTCCAAGCCCAGTGGAAGAATCAAGAATCCAGTCCCTGCACACAGGCTATATTGGTATCACTCAAGCCCTGGCTGCCTGATCAAGAAACTAACCTGCAAAATGCTCTCTCTTCTAGCACTTTTACAACACCTAAACACGTAGTAATGTGCTGAACTGAGGATGAATAAGTGCAAGAAATAAAAGTAAGGTGCTATCTGCCACTAGTCTCAAAATTTTGCAGCAGGATCCAGTCTAGGAATTCATCTGTGCTCAGTGGCTTTCTTGATTAAAAAGGCCTGTGAAGAAGGGACAGCTGGCAGTGGAGATGCTATAGGACAAGTTCCTGCTAGAGTCTGCTTTCAGTCAAAATGACAGCAAGGCGCTGAAAGCTGAGAGCTGGGCTGAAACTTCCTGGCTGTAACTTACTTTCTTCACTGTTTTCCCCACATAAAAGCATCTTTTCCTTAATGCTGACCAAGAAGTCTGTAAGGAAAACAGAACTGTTCCTGTAAAAGTAAGAGCATGTATTGGCTTACTCTTGAGTGCTTACCCTCCAACAATTGGTTTGTGGTTTCCAATTTTCTTAATGCTACTTTATTAATGGAAAAAGGGCTCCATTCAAAGAGGCAGGAAAATACCTTCCTGGCAGATAAGATGATTTATGCCTTGGAGAATGTTCACACCCATGAGTCACCATGTGGCAGTGTTTGCTAGATAAGGGATCTGCAGTGAATTGATTCAATAATAGTCAACAACAAACATCTGAAGGTTTTAACAGATCTGTACAGGATGGATATTTCAGACATGCACAACCTGCTCTTCATATTATTCCTGGCCCAATGGACAGAAAGCTGAGAAAGATATAAAAATAGTCAATCAGTTACTAATCAAAGCAAATTAAGGTTGTCAAGATCTTCCCTCAGTTTACTAAATTACTGAAAATAAGCAAAATCTGTGAGCTTTTTCTAATGCCAAGAGTTATTAATCAACATTTGTTCACTGGAAGACAAGCTAGAAATTGTACCATGCTAAAAAAGTGTCAAATCACTTAAAAATTCAACAAGAAATGTCAGTATTGTGACAAGAAGCCTAAGAAGATGATCTGTCCTCACAGTAATTAAATCAGCAGATTACATCATTTTTAATGCACACTGAAGGGATAAGGAAACTCTGTGCTCTCAGTTGTGCAATACACTGCCAGCCATACTCAAACAGCAAATTAAGAAGAAATGCAATATTAGCAAGTCCCAGAAACTTCCTGCTTGCCATATAGAAGAGAAAACTACAATACAGCCAACACAAGCACAGCTGATTTTTCATGTTCTGGCTATAGCTACAAGCAGCACTTGCTTGACATGGTAGAGAAGATTTAAATGCCCAAGCAAAGGATTAGGGTGCATTTTGACAATGGTAATACCTCCTGAAAGGTAGAAAGTTAGAAAGGTAGAAAGAACACCTCCAAAATTCCTTTGCTTATGAGAATGTGTGGCACACATGAGAATGTGACACAAGCAAATAGACATATGGATTTTCTAAGCAGGGAAGAGGAAATTAGAGTCCCCCTTAACCTCTTTCTCATGTGCCTTTAGCAGGGCTGTTATAAGCAGAATGTGTGTTCGAAAAGTTTTTTAATAAAAATCCTGTTTAGTTTAGCTCATACCATATGGATCTCCATTCTTTCACACAGCCTAACTAAAGGCAATAAAAACATGTTTACATTGGGATATTTGCCTTTTTTTTTCATCAAGAGGTAACTTCCTTCACACTCTTGCTAGCTGCTATATATGCAAAGCTTAATTATGGAGTAAATTTCCATTTGAAAATGTAACAAATACAAACAGTGGATAACCAAGACCGTTATTCCTATAGGCATGGCCTGGGAGATGGATCCTCAGATGCTCTCGTTGAACAGTGGATGTCCCTGTGGTCAGTTTGGGGTGGAAATAAGATAAATAAGATAACCATTGTTCCATTACTTTGGGAGGTTCCTAATTTTGCTGCTTCACAAGGGAAAAAGAACAGAGGAGGTGTCATTCCCACAGTGGGTATCAGGGGTCATATTGCCTTTGATCTCAGGAGCTTTTTGAATTGTACATAGGCCATGTGCCCGTTGCAGATGAGAGGCAAAGAGGTTTTTGATGAGAACAGTTGCAGCTGCTCTCTGGATCTCTGCTGTCAGCAGAAGTGGGAGCATGTGCTTTAGGTAGCGAGGACAGCATATGTCGCCAGGGTAGCCGGAGAGGTGGCAGCTGCAGCCAGGGTTCAACAGAACAAGGAGAGCAGAGTTTTGGGTACCAGGCTGTATATCAAAATAGCCAGCTTTGTAGAAATCCCACCAAAGCCAAATCACAATAAGTGAGCTCTAGTTCAATCTGAAACACCACAGGTATGGATTTGGGAGCAGGATGTACAGTACCCAGAGAAAATAGGAACAAGAAGATTCAGAGCTGGAAATGGAAAGCCCACTTCAACCATGTCTTCTTCAGCTCTTGGAAAACAGCCTTGGTGAATCTCTAGTCGCATCATGATGACAATTTTCCCAGCTTGTTGGCTAAACAGTACCAGTACTAAATATAGGCCTCTTTGGCATGCCAGGAGGAGCTTGCCAAACATGAAGGAGAGCAATTTGTCCTTCCTGAGAAGACACATGCCACCATCAGGCATATGGTACTGAGCCAGAAACAATTCACCCCAGAATGACAAACAGCCCACTACCGGCCTCAGCCTGATGTATTCCCACACTGCCATGTTATCATACTTGTAACATGGAGGATAATCAGGGCAACATTTTTTTTTCCCCAGGTAAGACTCACTCTTCTAAGAGAACTCGCTGAAGTGCAAAGTTAAAAAATAATCATTTAAAAACCACAGGGAGTAATCTGGTGAATCTTCACACCATATTTTAAGGTCCTAAGCCCGCAAATGAGACTGCTCCACACCCAGCTGCTTTTTGAGATATAAATTGGTATGTACTGAGCTCTGTGACAAACAGGTTGTCACAGTTGTCGGAGTGGGTCACAGAGAAATGAGCTGTATTTGAGAGGGAATTGGCTTATCCTTTAAAGAGCAGGCCTGCAAATAAACAATAAACTGTGGAATACCTATTTAATGTAGTACCTGGGTTTACTTTGCTCACAAAATGAGCTATTCCTGGAAATAAATACCCCAACTCCTTTGTTAATCTCTTCTGATGGAACATCAGTTTACATCCTTGTAAACTGCAACAGACTGGTCCAGTTTTTAGTAGCTTAGTCATCAACAAGGTCCACAAACAGGCTTTAACACAAAAACATGACATTTCCATTTTTTCAGGACCCCTGATCTTTCCAAGTAAACTAACTAGTTGCAGTCTGGAAACAGACTACAAAAATAATTCTAAGAAATAAAATATTAGACTTTCATCCAATAGTGAAAGCTGATCAGGCACAAAGGTCCATAGGCACATGTCTGCTTAGAAGATCGTGACCTAGAACAACAGAGGAAGGTAATTGCTCTGTTATTCCAAATACAACAAAAATGTTCAGAAATAACCAGAAGTGAGGAAGGAAATCAGTGTTGACTAGAAGTAGGTGGATACATACATGAGGAAAAGACTCTATCAGAGTTTCCCATGTAAGGAGTTATGCTAATTATGTTTAAAGACACATTTTTTCCAGTCGAAAGGGTTGACGAGAAGGAGAATCAAGTGCACTGGAAGATTACAAAGGATTTTTTTTATTGTCCATTAACTTCTCCATGAGGGAACCACCAAGATGTGCTAAGCAAAGAGCTTGGCACTAGAGACATTTTTTTCATTTCCAACCTACAGCTAGGGAGTATATGCCATAAGTAACAGAAAAGCAGCAAGTTAGGAAGTTGATTATTCATGGGATCATCATCTTTCAGAGGGAAGATCTGAAATGTCACAAAAGAAGGGCAAAGGGACCATCAGTTCAAAAGTTTAGATGCCATTTTGCAGGCTGAGAACTACTAGTTGCTATTACATCAGCTATGATGTTTTGAAGGATTCAGAATTATGGACCTTACTTTGTGGTAAATGCCTTTTGTTACAAATGGCTTTGAAACTGTCCAGAGTACTCATGCAGGGTCTGATGACACCAACTGGACTGTCCCTGAATCCTGGAAGTGAGGTGCTGCATCTTCTAGCAAAGTGAAGTTGAAGATCAGCATAGAGAAGCTCAGAACCAGAGAAGGTGATGTTTCAGGTAGAAAAGAGCCAGAGGAGAGAAGACCTATGAGTTTGGGACACTTTTTTTTCCATCTTCACCTGGAGTAGTGAGTTCTGTGGCCTATTCCAATATTCTTTAATCACTGTTGAGCTGTGAGTAATGTTCCCTTTTAAAACCTCCTTGATGCGTACTCTGGTTCTTAGCTGAGTGCTCTTTGTCTGGAAAACAGCTATTAGGCACTCACCCTTATCTCAAGAGTCAGACAATCAGTATTGTGGTGTCATGATGTGTTCATTCTCTTTAGATTTCATATGTACAAGCTGGATTTCTTGGCATAAAAGTGGCTTTTCTGTACTACTGTGTCAGGAAATAAAGATATTTATGCCATATAATGCTTTTTTTTCAAGGATAAGGTCACCTCACTGTGCCAAGGAAACTCTTTTTAAGGCCACAAAACGAAGCAATTCCAAAAATGCACTGATTTTTATTTATGTTAACACATAGTTTTCAAGCTTTCTGTCTAGCCCAAGGCATTGTTAATATTGACATAAATACAAACTTGGCTTCCAAACAGGCCTGCAATCACTGTAGCTCATCTATATTAAATATAAAAACTCTAAAAAAACCCCTAATTGTTAAGACATCATTGCAGTCTAACCACTTAGCAGGAGGTTCTCATCTGTTTTCAAAACAAATTTCCAGTGGGTGTCGGCTGTGGTCACTTCTTTAAAAATCACAGACTTGTGCACTCCTGCTTGTCCTGTTTCATCAGAGAGTGAATAATCTTTTCCACATCTGAGTTATTACCATTTTAGTAGAGAAGCTCAGCTTCATTTTGTAATTTCTGCTGGGTGAGTAATTGCTCCTCACCCAAGTAGCCCCATTGAGTTTCCATGTGAGCAAGAACTTACAAGATCAGGACCTTTCACCCTCAGTACTGCCCCTTTTTAGAGTGTAACTATTTTTATTTTCCAACTTCCAGGCATAGAAATGTTGACATCTAAACTGAGGAATGCCAATGGTTGAGACACAAAAAGAAAATAAAAGCCATCAATTAAATTATGTTGATTTTTTTTCAAGACATCATACTTTTAAGCAAGGACTTGTTTACATGATGGAGTAATTTAAAAATATCTGTATGTTTTAAATTTAAAATCTTAAATGCTGCACATATTTTAAATGAAATAATGTTTAATGCTTTACTAAGTACTAGATGTTTTAAAACAATAAATATTTTAGTAGTAGATCTTTCTAAATAAATTGTAGCACTTATTTGTCTGTCTCCAACAAAGTATGCTCTTTGATAAGTATTTAGAAGAACTCTTCTTACATTTCCGTATACTTACAATCAGAAATTAAACCCTTTGAGGGACAAAATCCTTACCTGATCCTTAAAACAATTTTGGTAGATGTTAGTCCATACTTATCTGTAATGAAAATACGGAGGTCAGTCACTAGTGATGTACTGCAAAGGGTCACCCTGTACTAGGGTACATCTGTGTTAATGATCTGGATGGTGGAGCAGAGCGTACGCTCAGCAAGTCCGCAGAAGATACAAACCTTGGCGAAGTGTTGGATACACCAGATAGCTGTGACATTCAGTGGGACCTTGACAGGATGGAAGGCCCTCCAGTACTTGCACTGGGGCTCTCTGGTACAGGAAAGACATGGAGATACCACAGTGAGTCCAGTCTAGGGCCACTATCATTGATTAAGGGCTTGTAGCATCTGGCATACAAGGAGAGGCTGAGAGAGCTGGGACTACTCAGACAGGAGATAATGCCGGGCTGTTCAGTGGTGCCCAGTGACAAGGCAAGAGGCAACAGGCAGAACCTGAAATACACAATCCAATCTGCAGAGATCCCTGACAGCTTCAGCTGCTCTGTGATTTTGTGATTTTTCTCTGTACTTTAAAGACTATCAGACATTGTCCTTTTCCTTTTTTCACATCTAATTAAGTTACCATTTCAGAGGAGAAAGTAATAGATTCTAGTAGAACCTGACCCCAGCATCTTCTGTAGCAGGCAGCAGCTTTCAAGCAACTTCAGCAAGCTCTGTATCAGTTGCGCACATGATGCACTGAAACGCTGACAGGACATGAAAGGTTTTCACTGCTTGTAAAATGTAGCTATAACCAAAGCCCATGGTTTTCTGTGAATGCAAATCAGGTTTACTACAATACAGTCAATATTGGGCCTGCACTGGCCTCCATCATTTGGAAGTGTTGTGCCATTTCCACGGCAGAAAGAAGTGTGCTCAGCTCTGTACCAAAGCTTCCCCTCACAAAGGGAGGGCTGCCAGGGAAGGCAGAAACCTGCAATGCTTCACTGCCCTTGCTTGATGGCTTTTGCTGAGAACGACTCCACTGACCAAAGTCCACTGCTCTTACTTTGGTGATCAAACACTGAAAATCTCAGTTGCTAAGAAAACCAAATTTATTTTGCAACTGGGCACATCAGAGCCCAGGACATGACCAGTTGCAGTTCTCCAGGATAGCCTCCACCAGGATACAATGCCTTTTATTCCCAGCAGAGACAGTATGCTGCTGTCTGCCAGCCCTGGTCTGCTCCCCCTCTCATTCCTTTCCTCCTGTCGTGCCATCCAACTGGGCTGATGTTGAGCAGGCAACAGTGCTGCCCACACCTGATATGTAACAACACACAGAAGTGCAGGTGGAGAAAAGGTTTTCAAGGAGTCATCTGTTCCTCCTGGTCTGTCATGGTACTTCCTTCTCTGACTCTGTGTTGAAACAGCAGGAAAAAGGGACAAGAAGTGGAGATTCACAGAGAGCTGTCTCACTTCTAGGAGTACACTCCAGATTTGCAGATGTGCCTGATCTGGACCTTCCCAGGACAGGCAAGGAGATCAGTGCAATCCCAGACCATGTCCCTTCCCTCCCTCCCCAGCTGCAGTCATGACTGAGCTTCTCCATGTATCTTAATCCATGTGAAACTGATTCCATGGAGAGGATCATAAAAGTAGGTTAGCACTTTCTGGATTAAGGAAAGGATCTCAGCCTGGTGAGTATCACATTGGAAGCTGGCCAAGGCAGCAGTGTGGCACTGATCACCCATGGAGAAAAAATCCATAATCATTACCCCATTCTACAGTAAGGATAAGATCAGTTGGACCTCTCTGCAAGCTCCCACAGGACAATCTGCCTGCCTAACGTTAGTGGAACAGGATATCCACTGTATGCATCATCCTCTTCTTTTCCTGTTCAGGGAATCCATGAAGCATCCACGTTGCAGTCTTTACAGCTGCACCCTGACATTTTTGAGAAGGGTAAAAAGCTGAGGACATACTTTGAAAAATGACTGGTCCTGACAGGGCTATGGTTGGTCATGGGGAATTTTCTCACCCAAAGGTCCCCACACTTCTGTGCCTGCACTCCTGCTTCATTCTTTCTTCATCACCTTCAGAAAGAGAATATCAAAACAAGCATATAATTATTGCAGAGCACCAAAGACAGAGAGTTGTTCCATGAGCGATTCTTGTCTTTCAAAGTGTCTGTTCTAGGGGAATTTCACTCCCCTTTCTTTCTTATGGAAATGGCAGACAAACCATGTCTCTACTAGCATTTCCACCACAGTGGCCTTTCCTACAATCCTTTAGAGTGAGTCTGCAAGGAGAAATGTAAATCTTGCAAAAACATGCACTCAGGAGAAGGAGGGGAAATGATTTTGAGAAGCATGCAGCTCCATACAGACTTTCAAAGCTGTGCTGCCTGCACAGACCCATTTGGGCTCAGAGGTCCTAGGATGCCTTAGCTAAATGCTCATTACAATCTATACAAACTCTGTAAAAAAAAAAGACTTGTATTCTTAGAACCAAGATTCTTAATAGGCACCATCCTTTGAGATGTTCAGATCCCAAAACTTAGAAATATCTGATAGACCAGAAATGTTATCAGGGACAAGCCTACAGCCCTGCAGCTCTTGATTATCCTGATTTTTTTCCTTCTGTTTCCTTTCCTTCTGTCTTTGTTTTGAGAGGGAGGAAGGAAGCATTCTGCAGTGCATGCCTAATTGAGATTTCTCTTGATCAATTGACTTGGTAGACCATCTTTGAAAACAGTTATTTTGAAGGCTGACTGGAAGGACAGCAGTGTACCTTTCATTGGTGGGAGTTACTGGCTTTTCAGAGAAAGATACTTTTGGTACAAGGAATTCTGTGGAAGGATCTGGCCTGGGAGGCTCCTCTTGACATTGTCAGTTTGAGTGGCTCCACTTTCATGCTACGTCATGGAGAACTGGCTCCCCATAGGTGCCAGATTTCAAAATAGTTCTCCCCTTTCTTTCATGAGTTACATCGTTTTGGAAGACTATGAGGTTGTCAGACCTTGATAGGGCTACTTTTTGCCTGGTGCTTGTGTGAATTAAAAGGCCTAGACAATGGCATCTTTTGAGGACACCTGCTAAGGAAAAAGTGTGTATCACTTGCAAACTTGCAGTTTAGCTTCCTGAGTCATTGCCACAGCAATGGACCACAGTTTTAAGACACAGTTTTGAGTTTCTCAGACACAAGGAGAACTTTCTCACCTTCTTGTATCTCATTAGCCCATGTGCCTTGCCAGCTGCTACCAAACCCACCTACTTCTAGTCTGACTCCCTGGGGAATAAGGAAGCTGTGCTGTCATCTAGATGGCAGAAGGATGATGGAGAAATCCACAGGACAAGGGGAGTACTCTAGCCCTAGATCCTGGATATATGTGTTATGAGGGGAAGTGCATAACTCTCTCTGTGAGCATTCAGGACAAACTTCCAGGAACAAGCTCACATTTGAACGTCCAGGTATAAATCAAGGCAGGCAGAAAAAGTAGGAAGGACTACTGAGCTAAATATCTGACCTCAAGACCACATTTCTTCCTCTCCCTATTTGTTTGAAGAATATGACATTTATGAAGGATGTCATGGGGTAGGTTCTGTGATGCACATACTGCAGATGAGTTTGGGTTGAGGGAAGTATTAAAATGGCTTTTAGACAGCACGATGCAAAGGAGTTGGGAAGAGGTCTCCAGTGGTGCCCCGTATATACGCAGACTGGGCATGTCTAAGGCACTTTGTAAAGGGCTGTGCTGGAACAGAGTATGTGTGTGAACACAAGAGAACTTGACTAGGCCTTATGGTAATGATATAACAGGATGGTTTGTATGGATGTAAGGACATTGTCAGGTTGATCTTAATACAAAAATAAATCCTTAAAGGAAATGAGAGAAAAAAGTCCATCAAGTGAAAGCGATATTAGAGAAGAAAATTATGTTGATGTGGAAAGCACCATGCAAATTTGAGTGGATGTGTTTACTAAGGACCATGTCCTTATTTAGGTAAATTGTCCTTTTGGGGCAGGTGTCATAGCCAAGTCTGCTCCCTTGTACAATAGATGCATTATCAGCTTGAACCTCTCCATAGATTCTTATGCAACCATTATGTTGTAGATCAGTCTGAAACCTGATGTGTTCTAGCCAGCCCCAGCTCATGGATGATTCCTACAGATTAGTCTACTACAAATTTGGGCAGCCTCCAAATTGTCCTGTAATGTAGGCCGAGAGGGAGGGATTTCAGCAGAACATCATCATCTCCCCAGCAACTGCTGGACTTTGTTACACTCAGCAAAATCTAAACAAAACAAAGATTCTGCCCCATTGGCTCCAGGCACAGCTACATGCACTCAGTGTTTAGGTGGAGCGAGTGTGGGTAGAATCATAAAAACATAGAATCATAGTGACATAAAATCATAGAAACATAGAATCATAGAATGGTAGGGGTTGGAAGGGACCTCTGGAGATCGAGTCCAAATCCCCTGCCAACGCAGGAACTTGTAGGGCAGGCCACATGGGAACAGATCCAGGCAGGTTTTGAAAGTCTCTAAAGAAGGAGACTCCACAACCTCTCTGGGCAGCCTGTTCCAGGGCTCTGTCACTCTCACAGTAAAGAAGCTTTTCCTCATGTTGAGATGGAACTTCCTGTGTTCCAGTTTGTGACCATTACCTCTCATCCTATCACAGGGTACTACTGAAAAGAGACTGGCCCCTTCTACTTGACACCCACCCTTCAGATATTTGTAAACATTAATAAGATCCCCTCTCAGTCTTCTCCAGGCTAAACAGCCCCAGGGCTCTCAGCCTTTCCTCATCAGAGAGATGTTCCAGTCCCTTCGTTGTCTTTGTAGCTCTCCATTGGACTCTCTCTAGTATTTCCCTGTCATTCTTGAACTGGGGAGACCAGAACTGAACACAGCACTCCAAATGTGGTCTCACTAGGGCAGAGTAGAGGGTTAGGAGAACTTCCTTCGACCTGCTGGTCCCACTCTTCTTTATGCACCCCAGGAGACCATTGGCCTTCCTGGCCACAAGGGCCCATTGCTGTTCCATGGAGAACTTATTGTTCACCAGGACACCAAGGTCGCTCTCCATGGAGCTGCTTTCCCGTGGGCCTACCCCTAACCTGTACCAGTACATGGTGTTGTTCCTCCCTGTGTGTAGGAGTTTACGCTTACCCCTGTTGAACTTCATTAGGTTTGCCTTTGCCTGTCTGTCCAGATCTCACTGGATAGCAGCACAGCCTTCTGGTGTATCAGTCACACCTCCCAGTTTGGTATCATCAGCAAACTTGCTGAGGGTGCACTCCATCCCTTCATCCAGGTCACTGATGTTTCATTTCAGAGGTGTTTATCATATATTCAGCAAGGCAAGAATGTACCTTGGTGCAGACAAGTGGAGACCTGTAAGGGTTAGTGTGAGGTTAATATTGAACCTCCAGTGGGAGTCCTGGTGGCTCGATGGGATTTGCAGGGCCAAGACATTATTCCTATCTGTGTGCTGGAGCCCTGATTCCTGGACTGGGCCCGACATCGCCTGCGAACGGGAAGTAGAGAATCACATCTTATCTATCATAACTCACAGTTCTTTTCATCTTATTCTCTCCCTGCGTGCCGTGCTCATGGAGGTTGGGGGGAGTGATACAAGGGCTTGGTGGGCACCTGGTGCCTAGCCAGGGTAAACCCACCACAAAGTATGCGTTGTGTTTTTTTGTGTAGGATTCACATTTTGTCAGAAGTGAAGAAAAATTGAACTTAGATCAGTATAGTAATGAATATTTAGCTATATGTTGGGAATAGTATATCAAGTGATTGTTACTGATGTATTTCATGACCAGATATAAAAACTATATATAAAGTCTGTCTGACTTAAGTTTTGTAACAATTCCTCACAGTTTCTTTATAAAAAGATAAATACTGGAACTACCATGAAACTCTTGTACCATCTCAAATCTAAACCAAGAATGCATTAAAAAACAAAGTGATAACAGTTTGATATAATAGCAATCTACGCTGATTACTCCAGCCAAGTAAATGACAAAAATTATCAAGCAGTCAGCACTCCACGATGTAAGACCAATGTAAATCAGCATTGACAACAACCAAGTATATGATTAACAAGTGTGGAATTATTATCTCCCAATCAAATAGCTGGCAGATAAGACATTATTTGCTTTTGCGCCGTATACTTCAACTCTTTCCAGAATCAGGGTATTATTTTTAATTTTTAGTAAAGATTCTGGTCATGGATTTTCTCCTCATGTCTCCTCTCCTCTCTCCCTCCTTCTCTCTCTCCCTCTCCCTCTTCTCTTCCCTTTTTTATAGAATCACAGAATCATTCAGTTTGGAAAAGACCCTTGGGATCACCAAGTCCAACCATTAACCCTACTTTGCAAAGTTCACTCCTAAATCATGTTGCCCAACACCACATCTAAATGACCCTTAAACACATCCAGGGATGGTGACTCAACCACCTCCCTGGGCAGTCTATTCCAGGGTCTGACTACTCTTTCTGTGAAAAATGTTTCCCTAATGTCCAGTCTAAACCTGCCCTGCTGCATTGAATCCATTCCCTCTGGTTCTGTCACTAATTACCTGTGAGAAGAGACCAGCACCAGCCTCTCTACAATGTCCTTTCAAGTAGCTGAAGAGAGTGATGAGGTCTCCCTTCAGCCTTCTCTTCCTCAAACGAACAATCCTAGATCCTTCAATTCCTCTTCATAAGATTTATTCTCCAGGTCCTTCACCAGCTTTGTTGCCCTTCTCTGCACTCATGCCAGCATCTCAGTATCTGGGTGTCCAGGGAACAGCTTGTTCCACTGCTAAAGACTGAGGCAAAGGCAGGCATTGAGCACATCAGCCTTTTTTCTCATCCTTGGTTACTATGTTTCCCTCTGCATTCAATAAAGGATGGAGATTTTCCTTAATCCTCCTTTTGTTGTTAATGAATTTATAGAAACATTTTTTATTATCCTTAACAGCTGTAGCTAGGTTGAGCTCTAGCTGCACTATGGCTCTCCTAATTTTCCCCTTCAGAGCTTCATTACATCTTTATAGTCTTCATGAGAGACTTGCCCCCACTTCCAAAGGTCACAGACTCTCCTTTTGTTGTTGAGGTCCAGCCAAAGGTCCTTATTTAGCCAGCCCAGTCTCCTTCCCCCCCCTACTTGTTTTTCAGCACACTGGGACAGTCTGTTCCTGTGCCTTTAAGCCTTCTCTCATGAAGTATGTTCAGCCTTCCTGGACTCCTATATCCTTCAGGACAGCCTCCCAAGGGACTTTGTCAGCCAGTCTCCTGAACATATTAAAGTTTGCCCTCAGGAAGTCTAAAGTGGCAGTTTTACTAAGCCCTTTCCTTGTTTCTCCAAGGATTGAAAACTCAATCATCTCAAATCATGCAACTATATGTTTCACAATTTCTAGGCAAGATGTTATTCTAAATATATAATTTATTCTTTGGCCTCCAGAATTAATATTACTCAGTTTCTAGTACAACCAATAAATACTAGTTAATATCTGTGCTTCCTCCTAAGCTGCACTGCTCAAATTATCAAAGATATATAACTTGGATTAAAATGACTATATCTAATATTCAGAATTCATCAGGAGACGATGAATTTAGAAGTAATATATGTTGTGCTTATTTATTCAATATTCAGAAGTAAAAGCAAAAAAAAAAAAAGAAAAGGTTAGATAGTCTGCTGCTCTTCAGATGTTCTGTTAATTCCTAATATTGAAACCAAATTACATGATGCACGGTGAATAAAGAAGACATCCACTCATTTTCATGGCAGTACCAAAGTAAAGGCAATAATAGGAAGCAGGTTTGAAACAAATGAAAGAACAAACTTCATGCAATATGCAGATAAATTCTGGACCTTGTTATCATAAATGATAGAATCCAAAAATGTCTCCAAAAAGTCAAATTAGACAGATTCCTGGAGGACAGTTCCATTGATATCTGTTTCAGATGACTATTCAGATAGAAGTTATTTAAACTGCTGATTTCTGGACTGTTGAGAGAATGTATAAGAGAAAAACACTGAATGAATGCCATGGACTTCATCAGTCTGACCAAATCTATTTGACACAAAGCTAACATCAATCATTGCCATGAAGCCATGAAGGCACAGAATGGACTGAATTTGGCCTCTTTCTTTTGAGACACAGAGTGAAATTATGATTCCCAAACTTCATCAGCACAAAGCACGTCTTAGGCCGATAGAGAAAATAAAACATATGAGCTGAATTTCCCAACATCAAAAACAGCTCCAAGCCTAAAATATTGTAAAAGTGCCTTTTTTATCACGGCTTCCACACCAGGGGTAATTATTTTGTGGAATGGATACTCAGTCAAAAATATGGTAAAGTCTTTGCTGAAGAATTTTCATCCTTTTTCCATTCACTAACAATATGTCAATAAATTAAAGTACTGCACACCAAAATGTAGATGGGAGTCAGTTTGAGATTAAAATATACAGCAAGATAAAATGAAAATTGATCTGAGACACAAAATACAGAGAACAGAGTGAATCATTCCGAGTTTAAAAATACACCTGTCTTTAATGTCTGTCTCTTTGCTTTTTCATATCATCGGTGACTAAGAGTGAAAATAAAAGATACTTGTACGGCATAAAAATAACTTTTTGATGTATTTCCAAACTCCCCTTAAAAGCTCTTAAAAATGCTTGACCTTATACTGTTTGACACTGTTTCAGTCAATGACCTAAGTCCATGCAAATGATGCATATGGACACAAGAGAGGAAACTATCTTAAGAAAAACATTACTCTCAACGAGCCCGGCTCAAAAAAGACAGTTACATGAGCCAGTGTCTTTGCAAATCGTGGACTGCAACCGAATGGAAAAACATCCAAACCACTGAACATTTGTAAACTTCTTTCAGGATGTCTTACTCAAAAAACTGGGAGTCTGGAGATAGTTGAATTCTGCATGGGGGGATGTTGCAGGTATTCATAGGTTAGCTGCTTTCTCTTCCCTTTTTTATTTTGTTTGCTACCTTCTAATCCAAGCGGAACACGTTTGCTTTCTGAAAAAAAAAAAAAAAATTAAACAAAACCCACAATTCTGTCAATTTAGTTTCACAGATGTTTCCATTTACAAGCAGAAGCCCTTGATGGTGTTGAAAGTTACTCAGCATCGTTGTTAATTTGCATCACATTATCCATGATGTCTTTATTTTGAAAAGTTGAAACGTTTGCAGCTCATCATAACCTAGTCCTAATGATGTTCAGTGCATCTGCTTAAAAAGTTGTGTCTAGGCAACGTTCTACACCACAAACGTTTTTTTATGACTTTTACCAACTTTCAAGTTTCTCAGCTTAAAAGAGCCTGCTTTACGTACACACAAATTGGGATATAACAACGGAGTAACCAGGCGAGGTTGTATGCTGCATATTGTGTCTGTATTCTTGCATCTGTCACAAAAGCTTCATATGCAGCATTATGCAGATACCTCACAGGTTGTGTTTGGGTAGGCTCATAAAATTAACGTCTCTTTTTGTAGATGGTGCGGTGAGTTAAACAGGTGTCACAGGAAATTAAAATAGGAAGGAGTAGAAACAATGGTGGCAAGTAAAAGAAATCAGTAAAGGAATAATTTTTTCAACTGTTTTTTTTTTTTTTTTCCTGTTTCCATCCCTTAAAATTCCTGCAGTTAGGTGACTAATCTTGATCCAATGTTAAACCAAATCCTAGTTAAAAGCAACGACAAGAAAAGAACCCATATTTCAGAGATGTGATTTTGTTAGCGGAGATTGAAAGTATTGTTCATCTGCAGCTTTCTCCCCTGGCTTGCTTGCTCCTGTGCCTTCTAATTTGGGCCCTCTCAAATAAAACTTAAATCTTCTGTATCTGTCAATCTCCCTTTTATCTAAGCAGAAAAGCAAGCAACCCCTTTCTATGAAAAAGCAAAAAGTTCAACTCTTGATATCATACAGAGGTTTTCCAGACAAACATCTTTGTATACTTGCCTTCAAAACCCTGATCTAATTCACCCCGTCTTAATTTCTGCTCTTTTCTTCCATTTTTTCATTTTTTTTCCTAGTCCACTTTTTTAAATTGCTTTCTTCATCTCCTCGCCCTGCACTTGACGTGGCAACTTCTTTATTCTTTCCTCCTACACTTAAAACATCCTTTCATTTCTCACCTGCCAGCTCCACAACTCACCTCCAAGTTCCTATCTGAACACACAGCACCAGCTTCTGTAATATTTTTTGCAGTTGTTTATGGTTATGAGCATCTAAGGCAGAAAATTACTATGTGCTTGAAACACATACACTTGAAGTTCCAGAGAAGTAAAATTCAAAATGCAAAATAAACATACCTACCTCCTTAAAAAACACACATCTATGTATGTATAGAGTAACTAGAAGTGCACCAGTGTAGTATTTGTCTTTGCACACATTTTTATGCTCATAATGAAATTATGAGATAAGTAACAGATGACTGAACCAAACCAAATTTGAATTATTGTTTTCAAAATTTAAAATCACACCCATTAATCCAGAAGAATTTCATTCACAGCTCCCCTCAAATGAGGAATGAATACAACAATATACTAGTTAAAGTTTTTGTTATTTCAGCCACGTATTGTAAGATTCTCTAGCTTTTCAGGCATTCCATAGAAATAAAAATACAAGCAGAGTTATACAAAACATAGCTGTATTTTTTTAATGGTGGCATTTGCTTGCAGCTAGATAGCAACTAGGCAGTCCCCAGACATTCAAACCCCAACTAACTGTCAAGAAAGTGCTGGCTTACCAGCAGGCTGTCTAAAATAAAGATCCAAAGACCTAACCTGTAAGACCCAAGGTAATAGTGAACACATACCCCAACAGTTTTTAACTGTTGTCTCCCATAGCATCCTTGTGGGAAAGCTCAGGAAGTGTGGGTTAGAAAAGCGAACAGTGAGATGGGTTGAGAACTGGCTGAACAATAGAGCTCAGAGGGTCGTGATCAGTGGTGCAGAGTCCAGCTGGTGACCTGTAAGTAGAGTGTTCCCAGGGGTCAGTTCTGGGTCCAGTCTTATTCAATGACCTGGATGAAGGGATGGAGTGCACCCTCAGCAAGTCTGCTGATGATACTGAACTGGGAGGTGTGACTGATACAGCAGGAGGCTGTGCTGCCATCCAGTGAGATCTGGACAGACTGGAGAGCTGGGCAAAGGCAAACCTAATGAAGTTCAACAAGG
>WTSP01010729.1:0-25146 GCA_025331215.1 Actenoides lindsayi | reverse complement strand
TCCGCAGGTGGTGTGGGGCTGGTCGGAGCACACCCCCACCCTCCCCCCCCCCCATCGCTTGCAAATCCATCCCCCTCTTCCTCTGTCCTGATGTCCATCGCTCCCCTTTGCTCTCTGCCAGCGTTTGGCAGGGGAAGCTTTGCTTTCCTTTTTCTTCTGGAAAGTACTTGGCTGCTAGAGGAGGGCAGCTTCAACTCAAACAAGCACGTGCTACTTCTCTGAAGTCCTGATGTCCACACGATTGGTGTCTGCCTTCATTTACTTTTCATTTTCATGAACCTTCCACATTGTGGATGAGCATAGGGGCTGTTCTCACGGTCCTGGCCCCATACAGCGATCTGGACCAAGCCCTCTGCACATCTGCATCCTGGGTAGAGGTTCTGATGCATGGAGACAGCTCTGGTGCTCCTCAGAAGAGCTTTTCTGCAAGGAAACACCAGCACAGAGCTCAAGGTGTTATATTTCTCCAGCAAAGAGACACTGAAGGGAATTTGTAGGGATCCCAACAGCAGCCCCAGGAAGGTTGTGTGTGGGGCTGCCTGGGCGTTCAGGCTCAGCCATGCTCGGAGAGGTTTCAGGACGACGTGGAGATGATACCACTGACCATTTCACCTTTCCTTTGGGGAAAGGAAAGCCTGACGGTCCTCAGTGCCATTATTTTTTAACACTGATAGGTGTATATCTCGCTCTGATCTGGTATGAATACTATTTGATACTTAGGTGGGAGAACGTGCCTTGTGCAGCCTCCTGGACCTGGAAACCATTAGGAGGATGGCTGCATGCTCGGGTTTTCGCACAGAGACTATCTGCTAATGTAATAGTCCCAGTGGAAACTTTAGTGCTCGGGAATATTTTGCGGATTTGGGAAAAATCCCAGGAGGATTTTTGGTTTCATACAGCAATTGCTTTTTTGGCAGCTTTGGGATAGATGTAATCTGGTTCCCATTTGTGTCCTGAATTTTTAAATGGAACAGCCTGCCTTCAGCTCAGGGCGGAAAGAGAAATAGATGGAAGCAGATAGATGAGAACAACATCACCTCTATAAAAAAAAATGGTTAGATAAACTTTTCTACTGAAATGTTGCATTTAGGAAGTGTTTCTATTCTTTTTTGTTCCTTTAAGTGACTTTTTCAGTAGATGGGATGCTACTGTGGGTGTAAATCCGGAGTGAATCTTTAGAAGCTGGTGAAATCTCTCTCGATTTGGACCAGTGCATGTGAGAATATAGTTTTGCCTCACAGTAAGGTGTATTCCATGTGCGGGAGCAGGTCCTGGGGCATTTGCTGGTTCTTGGTGGCCTTGCCCAGCCCTGGCGTGTCCCACCACGGTGCGTGGCTGTGCCTTTCCCCATACACGTCTCTACTGTGTTTTGGAATTGTAGCAGGTCCTTCTTGCACGAGCCAGGGTGATGATGGCCAACGTGTATTGAGGCAGAGCCTTTTGAGGAATGGGGTGATCTACAGGGGGATGCCACATCTTGGGAAAAGATAGCGTGAGATTAAGTAAGTGAGCAATACTTGGGATTGTCTTCTCTGACTGTATTTGTTAGCTCAAATATAAATGCGCTGTAGACGAGAGTAACTCTAGTGATCGAGGCTCAGGGTGATTGAGGCTCAGGGGAAAATCACAGAATCACCATGGTTGGAAAAGACCTCCAAGATCATCAAGTCCAAATCACATTATTTTATTAATTTATTGAATAATTTAATGAATTAAGACGCTTTTAGTGAAATTCAGTCTCTATTTAAGATCTAAACCAACTGAAGTAATTACAAAACTGTTATTTCTCTGCCCTTTCTCTTTAGTATGTATGTTGTGAACAGATACTTCAGGGAAGTCCCTGCTGGGTCAGGGGACAACATGTGGGTCCCCTGAGGTGCCTCGAGAGCAGGCGGTACTCAAGTGCCCCCAGGGACCTCGTCTGGGCTCCTGCATCCTGCAGAGATGGGGAGGCACTTCTTGGGGGTACTCTCCCCTGGGCTGGGCAGGGAGTCCCTGCCAGTGACATGTGCCGTCCCCTGGGAGATGTCCCTCTGCCTGTAACATTCATCGGTTTGGGGCCAGTTTAGACGTGATGGCTCCATGTTGTCGTGATTTGCACTGTTCTAAATCTGAGCTTAGCCTTCTGGGAACAGCAACTAAAGGCAATTACCTTGTTAGCACTTCTGTGTGTAATACCTTTATTAAATTTCTGCATTTTATAAGTGGCCGAATATAAATTGCATGTAATGATTTAATAACAGAAAGCTCATAATTTTAATATATATTCTGGTCGAAAGAAGGTTTAATTTCTTTTTCCTTTAGACATGACACTTCAGATAAGAATAATGCAAAAGCTTTGCTCAGTGTAGGGTTATCCTGAGCAGTTCTTCACACGGATCGAAGTGAAGAACTGTGGATCCTTAGCCTGTGTAAAAAAACCTGGAAGATCTCTAGAAATCCGAAGATCCATATGATAGAGTTCAATGCCTGCATTTTCAGTTAGAGAGTACTGTACAGTCTTTGTACTATTTTTGTTCTGTCCTTATCCCAGACTGCTTTGTACGCTGCAAGTTTGTGGGAATGACTCAGGGAGAAAGCTATTTAACCTAAAGGACACCACTGGCAAAAAAACCCTAGACGGATAAAGAGCAATGTCAGTGACTGTGAGTGGGAACCAAGAAGAATATTTGTGTGTATCTGAGGAAGAGGATCCTGAAACCTCTTCCAAATGGGGGGAAAAAAAAAAAAAATTAAAAAAAAATAAAAATCTCCTCTTCTTCAGGTACTGTTTATTTAGTTCAAAAAGGGAGTTTTATAATATGGTTGCTTGAAGTAACAAGGAACTAGACTGAATGATCCACAGTCCTAGGTCCTATTTCACTTCTGGTTAATTAATGGAAGAGCTTAAATATCCAAGTGACACAGATCATGCCAGTGCTTTTCTGTAATATGATCTTTTTTAAAGGCAGTAAGTACAGTTAATCATAGCTTAAACTCCTGCTTTGCAAGTGTCTTGTCTGTATGTTGTAGCTGGTTGATTTATGATATTTTTTTTTTCCCCCCAGTGGAAAAAAAAATTCCTTCCCTAAGAATTTGCGTGATGAATTTTTATCTTGGAGGGTTTTTTTATGGCTTTGAAATCCAACTTTACAGGATAGTGGAAATGTCTGCAGACTCTTCATTGTGCTGACAAGTGGTGCGGCTGTAGCAGAAACGTTGTCTTGCTCGTGAGCTCCGTGACAGCCTTTGTATTTCACTCTTTCACCGAGAGTTTCTTCCCTTACTTTCAGCCCTGAATAATGCTTACCCTTTTATCTCAGAGCAGCAATGCTGACATGAGTCATCATTGTGCCACTGGCACTTTGATCAAAGTAGAAATTTCAATTATTGATTCAATTCTTTGAATAAATTTAGGCTGGCTGCATATTATAGACTCAATGTTACAGCTGCGGAGGCAAATTTATAGCTTATAATATATAGAGGCCTTTAAAATCCACATATTTGTGCAGAGCCCTGCACAGCCACCCAAGGGACGTGCATCCCTTCCTTTGTTGATGCCCGGGTAACTGCTCGGTGTCTGGAGCTGTGCGGATAATACTCTGCCTGCATCCTGCCTCTCCTCCAGGGGTGAGCCTGGGACGGGGCAAAAACCAGCGGATTATTCTAATGTTATAAAACTTGTAACCAGCCAAGATGAAAGAGCTGTCACGGGCACCGTTTGCCCCCACACGCCCGCGCACCTGATTTCCATAGGGAAGGTGGGGAGGCACGGGCATCCATGGGGGATCTCCCGGGCAGGCAGACTTGGCTCTGCTCTTTCCAGTATCTATCTGATCTCATGCCAGGTTTCAGGAGCCGCTTTCTTGGCGCCTTGGCTTTGCTTTGCTTCGCTCGTAGCTTTCTTGTGCTCATCCGCTTTGTTTTTTGCTGAGGGGAAGCATATATGAAAATAAGTGCGTGAGGCAGAAGTTTCACAGAAACTGTTTGTCCTTGTAGGCAGTTAAATTTGGATGTGTTAGCACAATTCCTTGGGAGAGGTGGGATTTGGCTGCCTCCATCATCTTTTCTCATTAGTCTTGCTAGTGCTTTTTTGGACAAGTAACTTTTGTAGAGTGAAATGACAGTACCCGAGTTGGGAGACTCCAGGAGGTCTTCTCAAGCAAAGGAATAGGACAACATGGATCCTGGAGCTAATACTGGGATGAGGTTTTCTTTCCCCAGACCAGGGAGCTGCGGAGGGGGAGCTCGATCTGGTGAACACAGCTAGGCACAGGGGTGAGGCTTCTCCCAGCTCAGATGTGGTGGATCCCCACCTTTCATGTGGGAAACGAGAGGTGCTGCTTGCTCACATCTGCTGTGTGTTATGTAGGTTGGATTTCTGTCCTGCAAGATGTCGTTCTGCTCCTGTGAAAATAGTATTAGTGATGCTTGCTCAGTCTTTGCAGGGCTTGGGAGTCTTGGCAGTGGATGTGAGGTTCCCAAGCAGAATTTCAGGGTGCGGGAGTGAGTCAGCCACTCCAGAAGTGACCTAGAAAACCTGTACATCAACTGGGGAGCTGCTGATGGGAAACAATTGCCAATGTACATCTGAGCCCCTTGCCTTCATCAGAGTTGGGGTTGCAAAGGAGTCCCAGCACCGTCAGAAAAGAGCTGCCGGTGGTACCAAGAGCATCCTTTGCAATGCTATTGAAAGCGGCATCTCCTTTTTGTAGGTCAACCAAGAAACAGGACATGCAAGTTCTTTTTTTTTTTTTCTGAGCCAAAGAAAATTCAAATATGCCTCCCAGCCTTGGGAGAGTGACATGACTATGTGGCTCGTGCACGGTGATCCCCCCTCTTGACACTGCTCTGTTGCTTGGGAGATAAAGCAAGGTTCATGGACCGGGATGCACATAGAGGGGTGTCCAACCTTGATGGAGGATCCCTGCAATCTGTTAGAGGGACTGATGCGTCCACTTTTCGGCAGCCCCTGGGAAACTGGAGCACTTGGGCCATCCTTTCATTATTTCCCTTAAATAATGATTTTCCTTTCTTGTTGACATGAGATTTTTATGCAGTGACAGGGCAGAGAAAATGTTTTAACTGTGGAGTAAGGTATTTATACTCTTTTCTGGCTTGGCCATGAGACGGAAGGACAGATTTAGGCTTGGAAACGATGTCATTTTTGTTCTGTCATTTTTGGACGTCCCTTATAAACCATGGCAGAGTTTATAGGAAAGTGCAAAGCCACCTTGCTTTTTAATTTCAGTTGATTGCTTTGGATGGTTTTTGAAACGCCTCGGTCTCTTTTGAACTGCTTGGTCAGCAGGCTAGAAATTGGAAGAGGATTATTTTGGAGGATAACTATGTTTTTGTTTGGCTGGGTGGCTTTTGGGTGGCAGAGGAGGAGCCATATGTCATGGCAGCGTGGGCTGTGCCACGGGCAGCCACAGAGCGCTACCCGGGTGGGCAGTGGGGTACAATTGCAGAAACTCATCATCCAGGCACTGCCTGGAGGTGTTGCCTCTAAATAGCAAGCAAACTGTCTTTGCACAATGGGCATATTTTGGTGTTTTACTGAAGATGAGAGTAGTTATACAGTTTGGCTGTAATAAAACTATCTTTTCCATCTATTTTTGTGAGGAGGAAATTTGCTTCTTGGGGATGCTGGTGGTGCTCTAAAAACATGGCTTTCCTGTAATGAGCTGTCACAGCAATGAGCTTCCTATGAGGTTTTGCTTTAGATCCTTTTCAAAACCAGTCTGTAACCACATCAGAAACAGGAAATATTTAAGTGTTGCTCTGTCTCTGGGTCCTTGCTGACTGTCTGGTGTTAATCTTAGCGAGTGATTCATTGAAATGGTTCTGAATCTTCAAGTGAATTGCACTGCTGTGTAGTGCGGTAGGATAACATGTCTGCTTCTGTACAGTGTAATGCAGGTTTATCTTAAAAAAAAATGGAAAACAAAGGAATTGCTGCCAGGCAGTCACTTAGATGTGAGTCAGTACAGATACAGAAATAAAGGCCTGGAGCATCTGCCCAATTCAGCAAGGACTGAACTGGGAGAGAAATGTGATCATGTCTTACAAGGTTGGCTGTAAGAGACACTGGATATATGACAATTGAAGAGATGATGTCTATGAATTGGGCAGTATTCTGGCACATTGGGGCTGGGAGGCTGGGCTGGCTTTGGGAGGGGGAGAGTAAAGGGCACAGCAGCTGCCTGTGGACACCTACAGAGGTGGTGGGGTCGGCTCTTAGCAGTGGTAATGACAAAACACGGCGCAGCAGCCATGGTTTGTGGCTTAGGATGTTTGGGCTAGATGTGGGTAGAAAGCCCTTCCCTTGGGATGTGTCCTTGGATGGTCTCCATCCTATGTTGCCCTCAACCAGCTGCTTACCCATGGCTCGTGGATGCTGCTGCTCTGGCACCAGGTTTCAGTTAGAGGGATTAAAATTGCTTTTATGTTGAGCATTGTAGAAGAATGGGGAGGTTTGGGGAAGGAGCAAGTGCCTGAACATCAGACTGGCACCTTGTACCCCAGCAGAGCTGGACGTAGCAAACTCTTCACCTCTGGAGAGGGGAGCTGGGACTGGGGAGGTTTCAGTGACAGCATGGGGGGCAGAGAGAGAAAGAGAGAGGAAGGATCCTGCCTTGCTCCAGCTGGCTTGTGAGGTTCACTAAGCTTTCAAGTGATGTGTTACTGCCCGTCATCTGGATTGTGGTCACATGCCAAGCACTGATCCTTCGGCAACTCTTACCTGCTTTACACATGAACTAGTTTTCTGTGCCAGTTTCAGCTGACATTTTATTGAAACCTGCCTTGAATGAACATAAAATGTCATTACATCATTTTTAACATCGTAAAACATCGTTACATCATTTTACGATAATAAAACATCAGCACAGGCACAGCAAAGTGCAATGTTTTCTGCCTAGGTCAGAGCTACTTGGTTTCGACCGTGATATAACAGAGATCAGAAACAGAGCAGTCTGACAGGTGCCAGCATTTACCAGTCTTGGTTTTAGTAGAATATTGCTTTGCTACGGTGATCAAAGGCAAGTGGTTAGGTGAGAATTTCTGCTCTTACTACAGAAGAAGCAAGTCTTTATTCTCCATTCTCCATTTTGCATATCAGAATATTTGAAACCATGACCTGAGGGTGTTTACAGCCTCAAAATACAGAAGGTGACTATAGTTTTGCTAACAGTTTGTTTCTTTTGAATTCTGTTGGTGAGTGGTGAGGCCAAGCTATTCAGGTTGCTTGTAGTGCTTGAAGCTGCTCATCTGCCTTGAGTGTGCAGATTTTCTTTGTTTCACTCCGATCCACTTTTTATTTATGAAACAAGCCTAGGCTCAAAACTCCCTTGTTTCCTACAGGATTCCCAATTCCAAGGCAGGACTGTATGTGAAGGAGCAGTGAAGAGTGTTTTTAATGCTATTTTGTACCAGAATGGGGTAATAATTATTGGAAATTAGGGTTTTCAAGATTTTTCTTGGGTCTGTATCAGCATTAGCACAAATTCCAGACCAATCTGCCATGCACATTTCCACAAACATATTCGGCTTAGATCTACTCAAGTGAGCAATCTTTCCCCCTTGCTCTCTAAATATAGATAACTGCCATACACATTCATGCATGATATGAATGGTGAAGCGATGAATTCATTAACAATTTTAAGAAATGCCTATTTTCTCTCCTCTGAGCACAGAAGAAAATAGTGTGTCTTCATGACTCTAGAGAAAACAGTCTGGATCCTACCCCCTGCTACCCTTCTGCTGCCCTGCCCCATGCAGAGGCATGGGATTTGCAATGACCTGTACATAAGGAGCAGAGCAAAGCAGCTTCCCTGTGTAATATATGCCAGTGAGCACACAAGTTACTCACCCAGCACAGCACAAACCAAGCAGGTCATCCGTGCCCAATAGTTTTTCCTGCAAAGCAGGATACTGCAGGTCCCTGTGCTTGTGGGCTTTCTGCCATACTCGCATGGAGTGATACCCCCTTGGGACGAACGGACACCCCCACTGGTGCCACTTTGAGCCCCCACCTCCTGCTCAAGCAAGTCACTTGGCAATGGCCAGTGCTGGAGGTGGCTGGCCATTCCCTTAATCTAGAACCTATGGCAACTGGTGGTGTAAATGAAGAGTGATTCTGCTGCACCGGGTTACATGGGGCCAGAGGATGCTCACCTCCAAGGTTTGGACATCAAAGAGCTTTCTCTTTACAAAATGAGGTGGTGCTCAGGAAAATAAGTAGGAAGTGAAAAACTGTAGAATCATAGAGCAGCCCAGGTTGGAAGGGACCTTAGAAGATCATCTGGTCTAACCTTTAGTGGGAAGGGGCACCTAGATGAGATTATCTAGTACCCTGTCCAGTTGCATCTGGAAAACCTGCAGTCATGGGGATGCTTCCTCATCCCTAGGGAGGTTGTTCCAGTGAATGATTGTTTCCACTGTAAAAAAATTCCTTCTTATGTCAAGATAAAACCTCTCTCAGTGCAACTTGTGCCTGTTGCACCTTATCCTTTCTGCATAGCTCTGTGTGAAGAGAGAGCCCCTGTCTTCTTTGTAGCTGTCCTCTAAGTACTGGAACACTGTGAAGAGGTCCCCTTCTCAGCCTTCTCTTCTCCAGGTTGAAAAGATGTAGTTTCTTCAGCCTTTCCTCATAGGGCAGGTCCTACATCCCTTTGATCATCTTTATGGCCCTCATTTGGACCCTCTTCAGCCTGTCTGTGTCTTTCTTGAATTGTGGGGTCATGCCAGTGTCATTGCTGCCTTGAATTGTGGGATCAAGCCAATGTCACTTCTGGCTTAACACTGCTGTGATGCATCTTATATGAGCTTGTTAAAACAAGCACTGCTGGAGAAAGCCACCCCTGAGAGCACATTTAGGATGAGCCTTGTTGCTTGCCAGGAGAGCTTGTTCTTGTTCATCGATTGTGAAAGGGCTGGGGGACTAGTCCAACCGTGGATGCCTGTGAGATGCCGGAGTTAGGGCATGTGGCTCCTGTGCAGTCAGTCTGCCAGACACATTCCCATGGTCCTCCAGCTACATCCTCTCCTTACCATATTAAGAACATCTGGACAAAGTGATTTATAAACTCTCTCCCTTGATAGCGTTGGCTGTATTTTATGTCTCAGCAATTTTCTGTATTGCTGAACTATTATTCATGAGCAGATTTTGTGGTAAAGCCTTTCCCAGACTTCAGCCCTATGGAATGTGTGGCTGAATCCTCACCTATCCTCCCTTCCTTCTTTTTACCGACTCGCTCTTTCAGTTTTGTGCCGACTCTGTCTTGAGACCGTACCTTGATTTGTGAGTTTGTCACTGTTAGCTCTTATAAGCCTTGCTTTGTACCTGGACTGGGGACCTTGAAGGCCAGGATGGGTTGATGCATAAAGCAGCACTGATGACTTGGTGGCTTCCTCTTGTTCCTCAGAGCTAATGTGTTACTTGCGTGGTGAGGACAGAAGAGGTGTTTTGCTCATTAGCTCGTCAGGGCTTCTCAGGCACCTAGCCACACTCAGGAAAATTTTTTTTGGACTTCTGTCGTAAGTCGTGGCTTTATATTTTGTCATTCAAGCAGTTTCTTTGCTGACATCCCATTCTTCTTTCTTACAGGCTCCACATCTGTTTGCTACAAGCCTACCAGCCCAGTCCAGGTACTGGAAGACACTGGCTTTCTTTACCAGGATCACCAGTTGTTTGCTGGCAGGCATGAAGTTTCTCCACTAACAGCTGAAGCGATCAGCACCAAAGATAAAGCTGGTGAGTGTGTCGCCAGACTTCCATATGAACACTGTGCATTTACTTCAGGTTTTTCCTGAAGCTTGAATTGAGCAGTTTAGGCCATTTACAAATAATATTGATGGAGTTGAAGGCCAGCTTCTCATCCTCAGTAGAGTAAAAGGGGGGGTTACCTTTGACTTAAGCGCTGTGACCCACTATTGTTTGTCATTTGTGCTTGTGAAAGATGCAGCATTTTCGCTTGTCCTTCAGGACATGGCTGCTCTTTGCTGTACAACTGGACCGAGGTCCACAGCTTTATGCTGATGGAACAGGACTGCAAAGCATGGTTGTGGTTTGACCCCAGCCAGCAGCAAAGCACCACACAGCTACTCGCTCGCTCCTCCACTATCCCAGTGGGATGATGGGGAGGAGAATTTTAAAAACAAGGAAAACCTGTGGATTGAGATAAGAACAGTTTAATAGCTAAAATATAATATCAATAATGATAAAATGTAATAATAATAATGATAATAATTATAACAAAAAGGAGTATAACAAGAAGAGGGAGAAATAAAACCCACGAAAAGACAAGTGATGCACATTGCAATTGCTCATCACCCGCTCACTGATGCTCAAGCAGCAATTCAATCCTCCCACCCAAGTCCCCCCAGTTTATATACTGAACACGATGTCCTATGGTATGGAATATCCCTAATTAGGTCTGCTGTCCTGGCCATGCTCCCTCCCAGGTTCTTGTGCTGCTGCACACTAGCAAAACATGGATAGTTGGAAAAGCTTTGATTCCTTAGCAACAACTAAAACCATCCGTGTATTACCAGCATTTGTCTCATACTGAATCCAAGACACATTACTATCGTAGCTACTAAGAAGTGAGCTGCTAAGAGGAAAAGAAAATTAGCTTTGTCCCAGCCAGAGCCAGGAGAGGCACGCTGTGGAAGGCTCACTGTGGTTGATCCTGTTGGACCTCAATAATAGGCAACTAAAATACATCTCCCAGATACAAGGATGCCAACAGATGACTAGTGCAGGAGTGGAAATCCTTCTTATGTATGATGAAGAGCTGCCTTGACCATGTGATGTTGGCTTTATCCTCTCTCTTCAGGCTTCTCTCAGGCACAGTCTAACAACCTAGACTGTGAACTTTCTGGTATTGTAGGGAGACTTTTATTGTGTGTCTACAAAAATGTGCAGCCTGGTGAGGCTTCTGTGGGCTGTGATAGCATCAATAAAGCAGTCAGACTTTGCTGTTAACTACAGGGACGTGTAAAATAGATTGGATATACCTGGCTGTTGTGCAGACAGGTAAATGGAGATGTGTCTGTCTGTGCATCTTGCTGGCTCAAACACCAGCCTGTCGAGCTGACAAGCCTAAAAGCTTTTGGCCAGGCTGGAGCCCTAGTTAATCAATCTGGCAGGCAGATAATGTCTCAGGGAAAGCAGAAGAAGTGTATCTTGTAGGGCAGGCATGGAGTGAAACAGCCTGGGAATCTTCTCTCCCCCTTGAGCCCACAATCATCTTTAAGGATTTGCTGCAGAAATGTTAGTGGAAATGACCTATTCTCGTAGTTAAGCGTCAAAGGCTTTTCTTCCCCTCTGGCATCTGGGTTGTATGTAAGTTATTCCACAGCATGTGCAGTAACTGATGAAATCTCAGGGAAATACCAGATCTCAAGAGAAAGTTTGCTTTTCAACTACTTTCAAATGCCAAAAAAACAAATGTAAGTCCTCCTGATGAACTCCTCTGAGAATTGGAAACATCAGGAGAGAGAGGGAAAGTTGCCAAGACTGACCTCAAAAAGCTGAACTGAAACCAGCACCTCCTTCTTGCCTGGGGACATGGGAGGACTCTTCCAGAGCTGTGGGCTTATTCTCACTTTTGTCCACACTGGAATATTTCAGGAGCACTCCTTTGGGCCCAGACACCATGCACACAGATGTGTTACACCACTTTTGGCATGAGTGTGGGAAGAGTGCTCTAGGAGGGAGGGATTCTGACCTCCCAGCTGCGGTTATATGACATTAGATGCTTAGATCCAGGCGAGCTCCACTGGGTATGTAGTGCAAAAATGGTGCTGGTATAGGGTTGTGTAGCTAATCCATCTGTCCTCTTTCTAAAATGCTGGCATTACATCTATGACCATAACACCTTCCTCATACGGACCCAGAAAAATTGCAACAGTTAGTACCGACTCCCTTAAAAAGTAGCAATACTGGCCAGAAAGGGAAATTGCAGTTTCAGGGGAAGATGCCAGAGCACAGATTATTCTTTAATTACACTTTTAGGACCCTTTTGTTTTCAGTATCATTTCACAGCTTTTCTGCAGCACATTCTGCATTTTATTTTGTCATGGCAGGCAGCGCATTTAAAGAGGGGATGACTTTGATGACTTTGGCCATCAAAAATGCAGGATCTTGTTTAGTGTTGTCATACAGGCTGCTGTGCAAGGCACCTCAAGGGAGAAGGTCAAACACTGGAACAGGCTTCATAGAGAGGTGGTTAATGCCCCAAGTCTGTCAGTGTTTAAGAGGCATTTAGGCGATGCCCTTAAGAACATGCTTTAACTTGGTCAGCCCTGAACTGGTCAGGGAGTTGAATTATAGGCAATTGTTGTAGCTTCCTTCCAGCTGAAATAGTCTATTCCTTTCCATTCTTGTTTAGGAAAAGACTAAATTTCCTTGTGACATCACCTGTACCCTCCATTGACTTGGGAGGGTGTTCAGGGTATACAGTGCGTAGAGTATTGTGGAGGGGAGGGCTGGGGAAGGGACAGGAACATGTTTTTAGGGGGCACTGCAAACAGAATTAGGGATGATCTGGGGGGGGGCGGGATGAGCAGGGAGCAGTGCCCTGCCTCCTTTGGTGGCTTCCAGCCATGTCCCCTCTGCTCCGAGGGGGATGCTGGCAGGGGACTGCCCTTGGGGTGCATCCTGGGCATGGTGTCACAGCCATGAGGGGTAGGAGGGGAAAGAAGGAGGGGGATTGGACATCTCGGGCAGCAGAGCTAATGGTCACCTCTCTCTCCGCTCGCCCAGCCGAGGAGGCCCTCTGCACCCTGCGCCCACCCAGCTTCCACCGGGTCCCAGAGGCGGAGATGCGAGGGGCGGAGGAGGTGGCAGCCGGCACCGTCCTGCAGCGCCTGATCCAGGAGCGGCTGAGGTATGGCAACCCCAGCGAGAACATGAACCTGCTGGCCATACAGCACCAGGCGACGGGCAGCGCCGGCCCCTCCAACAGCACTGCCAGCACTCTCTCTTCTGCAGAAAACCTCGCACCCGAAGACCCGCCAATGGTCCAGCCATCAGGGCGGCAGGAACCGCAGGGGCAGGAGCACCAGGGGGACGGTGCCGCGATGGAGAAGCAGCCCCGGGCCCCGCAGCCCCCGCACGGCACCGAGGAGCTCCCCACCTACGAGGAGGCCAAGGCCCAGTCTCAGTTTTTCCGAGGCCAGCAGCTGCCGCCGCCGGTCACCGTCGCCGCTGCGCCGGGTTTTTATGGCGCATCAGGCCAGAAGTCCAGGACAGAGGGGAGGCCGACGGTGAACCGGGCCAACAGCGGGCAGGCGCATAAGGACGAGGCGCTGAAGGAGCTGAAGCAGGGCCACGTCCGCTCACTGAGCGAGAGGATCATGCAGCTCTCGCTGGAGAGGAACGGGGCCAAGCAGCACCCCCCAGCCCCAGGGGGTGGGAAGGGCTTCAAGGCGGCCCCGCTGCCTGGCAAGGCCACGGACCCACGGGGCCCGCCACCCGAGTACCCCTACAAAGGCAAGGCGGCAGCCCCCAGCAGCAAGGCGCAAGAGCACGGGCTCTTCTATGGTGAGCAGCCGGCACAGGATGTCCTCAAAGCCTCCTACGCTGCCCCGCAGCCCGCCCGGGCGGAAGCGGCCCTCGTGCGCTACCAGCCACCCCCAGAGTATGGGGTCAGCAGGTAATGGCTGTAAAGGGTGGGGCTGGTCTGACAGAGGGACATGATCCTGCCCTTGATGGAGGAGCTGCCTTCTGCGGGGCATGGGCCTCTTGTAGATGTGGCCTCTGTGAGCTTCAGCCACAGGCATGCGGTGGGGCCATCAGACCCCTGTGGCCAGACCCACATGGGATGGCTGCTGGAGACACCGGCATCTCTGAGAGGGCTGTATAGAGCATATATGCCGCTTATGCCCTACTTAAATCTTCCTCACAGAGCTCACATGGGGCTTTTGCAGTACTGGGCCCCTTGTGCCGGGCCCCCTCACAAGCACGAGTTTATTCCAAGCGCATTAAAAATAATCCAGAGCGTTTACTCGTTGCGAGCTGATCCCTGCGAGCGGCGCGGGTCCTGCCCAGCACCCAGGCAGGTTTGCCACCTTCAGGGGCAAGCCTGGGCCTTGAGGGCTCCCTTTTCCTCGCTGTACTTCAACACAAGCATCTCTCTGTTTCATCCCCATCTCTCTGACCACCCAGACAGTATTTTGCTGGATTTGGAAGGCCGGTGTTGCCTGGTGTGATTGTGGATGCTTTTCGTGTTGCAAGCTGCCTCACTAGATCTTTTCTGACCCCAGAAATCCCCAAAGATTTTGTCGGCGTCTGCTTAAGTTGCACGCACTTATTTTGCCACAGCACAGGCACAGAGGAGAGCTGGAGCAGCTGACCCGACTCTTCTTTTCTGAATTTTGTAAGGCATGAAGTCCAGCGGGTGAATGCTTCTGCCTTTCTGTGTTTGCAAAAGTGATGGGTTTCACGTCAATATGAGGAGGAACTCGGGAGCGTGGCTTTGATGGATGTTGCAAGGCAGTTGTGACAAGCGAAGGGCCCGTGCTGAGTGCTGCTGGCCTTCCTCCAGCTACACATGTGTTTTCATTACCAACCTACTGCTGTGCGGAGTTTGTGCAATTTTTTTTTTTTCCAGAGTGAGAGGATATTTTTAAGAGCTCAGAAAATCTCTGTTTATGCTAAGAAACAGCTATATGTACTTGAGGACAATGGGGTTGAGCTGGGGCTGTGCTCTGCCGCAGCCTTTCACAGTGCTAACAAACATCTCTGGCACCAAGCAGATTCATCCCCACAGAAAAGGAGCTGGTTTGTGAGGTTTTTTTAATTATTCTTGGAAAGTGCTGATTCGATGCCCACAGAGTCCGTTCTGCTGAGTCTGTGTAAGCAAGCAGACCTGGGTGCTGCATGCACTGCTGCATCTAACCAGGAGTGGCATGGTCTCTAGTGGGAAACTCTCTGAGACCAGTTTCCAAATCTTGTCCAGGTGCTTGATCAGCAAGATTAATACTGAGAAACCCCTTGATTTCAGTGTAGCTTTCCATACCAGCAGCTCAGGCCAGTCCCCAGCCTTATCCCAAGGTGCTGGTGTATCACCCCAGTAGCTGTGGAAAGAAACTTCCTGGCTCATGGAGGTGGTTACTGCTCATTCCCAGTAAGGCAGCATGGTTTGACCCCCCAAATCACACTGAAGAGGGATTGCCTACTACCCGTGTTTGCTCTTTTCTTTGCATGACATTGAAGAAATGTCCCTCCTGGCAGGTTCAGGGGTACCAGGGGGAGGTGTTGTGCAGCAGAGTACCAGCAACGTGGTAGAGCAGAGCCACTGCAGTTTGCAGACTTACTGAAAAATCTTGATTGTTATTTTTCTTGCAGCTTGGCAGGGGCCTGAGTACCTCTCTCTCAGTCTGCATATATTCCCGCTGGCTACCTCAGCATGTGTTTCCAGGGGTAGGACAGGAGGCTGGCATAGCTGGAGGGTGTTTCACCAAAGCTAGGTTTGGCGTAAGGCATGTGGTCTCTCTTGTGCTTTCTCTAACGTGTTTCTGGGTCCTGGTGTGCAGACAGGGATTTTCAAGTCCTTCTTAGCTCCTATCACACAGTGCTTGGATTTTAGGGGACCTTTCCTGCCTATCTGTTCCTTCTGGCTACATTTTAGGAGGTAATTAGCAGTAGCAGGACAGTTGCTCACTTGCAGACTGTATCTCATGCCGTTACTGCGCACATTGGCTGGCGGGCATTTGGCTGTGCAGGAGGTATCGGCAAGGAGTGGCCTGCATTCTCATCTCGGGCTTTTCTTCTGGGATGCTTTTCGATACAGGAATGTCATCCTTTCACTTAGCTTGGGCACATGGAAATATTCATGGATGGCATTACCCAGACTTGTTCTTAATTGGTTAAACTGGTTTGTTTTCTTCTCCTGTCCCATATCCCAGCTTATAACTGGCCCCACGGGCTGCAGGGTCCTGTTATGGCCCTGTTACCTGGGAAGATTTGGGTGGCAGAAGACTTTAGGAAATAATCCCAGTGTGCTCATCACTCTCCATTTCTCCGTTTGCAGCAGCCGTGCTCCGGTGCATTGCTGAGCACACCTTGGGCTGCATCACCAGATGGGCCTGCTCAGGTCTGGAATGAGGGTGGTTAAAATGCAATTTCACAAAATGGCCTCTGCCACAAATACTCTTCTCTATGGAGAGAGGTAAGGCAGGTTACCTGTCCATGGATGTCAGCCCCATCTCTGCTAGAGGACTTGTCTGGGCAGCAGCCCCTGAGTGTTGCTGGAGGAGAGTTGGGAGCTGTGTTACACTGTGGAGTTGCTCACAAGCACAAACCTTCCTGTGCCTCTGCTCTTGCTCACTGTTTCCTTCTTTCCTGGGCTTGGGAGGCTCACAGCCAGCCATCTGATTGGGGTGGAAGACCTTGGTAAGAGTGGTAGAGGTAGGGGGACTGCTTGGTTTCGTAAGGTTAGTGGAAGAGTAGGGTTTGTAGAGGCTGTTTTTTCTCTTAGAGGAGCAGGTGAGGTGAGAAATTCCAGCTTTCATCTCATCGGGAGGGCCTGGAAAAAAAAGCTAATGGAAACAGAGCTTTGCCCATAGTCAGATGGAAATCTCATATATCGCAGCATTTCCTTCCCTCTGTTCTGGCCTTATCTTCTCCCCAGGCCATCCATCCTGGCATCCTCTGGACAGGGATTGTACAAAAGGCTTCTGCCACCCAGAATAGAAAGGAGAGAAGCAGAGTCTGGAGGAAGCGCCCACAGGTACCAGGGATGGAAAGGACCTCTAGGGTCACCGATCCCCTACTCTCCCCTAGTCCTTTGGTGATGAGGGAAATGTGGCTGGAAACCCACAAATGCTGACAGGGAGCTGTTAAAGGAGATGGGATAACTGCAGCTGCTGCTTAACTTGCTTTTTTGGTTTGGCTTTTTTTTTTGTCACTTGGCTAGTTTTAAAGGGAACTCTGGCTTTATAATCACCATGGTGAAATCTCAGAACTTTACTGTAAATCTCAAGACATTTGGTATTGCCCTGAAGACCTCCTAGAGTCATATGATGCTGCAGGAATCTCAGCATTTATATAAATTAGACTTGGTGACCTCTGCTTTGTGGACATGACAGAGCAGAGCTTGAAACCTGAAGCTTAAAAGGAAAAAAACAAAACAGAAGGCAAATAAAAGGGAACTGATGTTTGTTCCTGTTTTAAAATATCAGCATTTTTAATCCAGTTGCATGATGCCTGGGGCCCTGACTCATGACTTCTGAATGCTGTAAGTTGGCCAAGTGTAATAATCTTTGGAAAACCTTTCCTTTCCTAGATAGGCAGCTATTCCTGAATGGTGTCTTTGCTAACTTTCCTTAGGTGCCTGTTTGAGAGTCACAGCTTGTCAGGTAAAAGTGCTTCGAAATAATCTGCTGTAGTCTTTTGCACAGCGCCGTGAATGAATTCCAGCTCGTGCTACATTCAGTCCTGGCGATTGTAACGCTCTGTGTCTGGAGGATCCATCATGGCCTTTACAGACTTGTTCCACTAGCTAATTGCCATCGCTGGCACAGATCTGCATCTTAGTTTTAGCCTGTATTTTCTAGTTACCAGTTGGGATTTTGCAATATCTTTGTCAGCTACAGTAAAGGAGCCCTGTGCAATTAGTTCTTTAAGGCATTTAACAGATGGAGCCTGGAGCGCTGTAATTATTTCACTGTTGTCAAAAGCCCTTTTTTTCACCGAGGAAGGCTGACCTGGACACTGTTGCAGTACCAGCTGAACCAGAGGCTAATCGGATACAGTATCACCTCTGCAATGCCATTCAATGTTCCTCGTTTATGTAGTTCATTAACACTGGCCATTTCAGACAGTGGAACCCTGGGAGCTCCCCATCCAGCTTGTTAGCTGGTCAGGCATGTGAGGGTAAGTCGCAGCTCAGGGTCAAATTTCCCACCCTTTTCCTGGAGCTTGCTGTATTTATTCCTGAGGGGATGCACTTGGACCTGCTCGAGTCCATACTGTTTCTCCGTGCCCTGCTTAAGCAGTGATCCAGATCACTCAATGCAATGAATCCTCTTCATTGCTCCCAGTGGCCCTTGTCAGATCTCGGTGTCTTTTATCCAGAATGATTTCTTTCTCTGCACTGTTAATAAAAGGCATGTGTAATGCAAATGAAGCCTTGAACCAGAAACACAGCTGCTTCTTGAGGGGACTTCATTTGTGGCTATGTGCAGAAGTCAATCATGCAGATACCTTTTAATTCTGATTTAATCCATGCATTTTAAAAGACTGCATGTGACCGAAGAATAAATCTGGGCTCTTTTTAAAGATATGGCAGTTTTTCATGTGCCTCATAGAATTCCACCCTGCCTGGATGTAAAAAACCCTATATTTATCTGCCAGAATAGTCTGTGGCTTCTCTGATTATTTGTGTATTAACTGCCCCCCCCCCCCCACATTACTACTGTTTTCAGACAACCTGTTGATATTTACTCATTCAACCACATGTCTGTGGCTGCTGAGGGGACTACAAGGAGCTCCTTTTCCTCCCTGAGACACTGCAGGCAGGCAGGCAGGCAGGCTTGCTGGCCGTGTGTCACACCCAAGCTGACTTCTGCTGGTGTTTTCCTGCAAGGATAGCCCAAGCATGAGCGTGGGCTGCAGGCTGTGCTTCCAGCTGACGTGGGTGCTGGCAGCCCTGCAGAAGAGCTTTGTATCCTTTCCTTTTAGTTTAATCTGCCTTTCATGAAAGAGAAATGAAGCTGTTCCCACAGCTTGGGTGATGCCCATGTCATTTCTCCTTACTCTTCTGTGTTACTGTCCCGTTCAGTTCATTTAGGAGGGCAGAGGATGAGGGGGGCACCTCTTCCTTTGGTGAAAATCAGCTGGACTTTAGAAAGTGTTTCTTCTGAGTGTGGATCCTTGTGAAGAAATGTGATACCCTGTCCCTCTCGGCTACGGAGGATATGTTTAATACAGTGTGTGCCTTTTGAGATGATAATTTTGCCCTGCAAATCTTGATGTAATCGCCCCTGAAGAAGAAGCTGGGCCAAGTCTTGCCAGTGCTAACAAACATCACAAACAAAACGGTGAATTCTGGAGAGGCAAGTCCAACTCTACAAAATGTTTTTTGGAGTAAACCTTTGTGTTTATAAAGTGCTGCAACTGTTGCTGATTCCATAAGGCAGAGGATCCCATGAGGGCTGTGTCTTGGCTATGGAAAGTCTTCTCCTGTTTCTGGCTATGTCAGCATTTAGTGATGGGTCTGTAACTGTGTTTCCCTGTACCGTGACCCTCAGACTGGGCTTACTGACTTTCCCAGGATCCTGTTTTTTCCCCCCACGGTGACAACACTGATTCTTTTGTTACTCACAGCTACAAAGAATAGCATTTGAAGTCTGCTTCATGACTGCAGAAATCATAGCTGAAGTCAGATAGACACTTGGGTCTGTGGTTAGCATCCATGCTCGAGGCTTCCAGTCAGTGGGCAGGACTAAACACCTCTTGTGCACTTTTTACACTCGTTGTAGGGTAAAAGCTTGAGGCAGCTTCAAAGATCCCTACCCCAGAAATGCCTCTTTCTCTTTGCTGACTCAGCTGGAGCATCCACAGGGTATGTGTGAATCACAGAATTAGTTGTGAAGTTGTGAGATAAGTCCCTTGAGAGAGTGTTTGAGGGATGTAGTAGGCCAGTCTGCCCTAGAGGCAAAGGAAGGCAGAACATTTGGAGAAAGATGAGCTAAATAGATTAGAGAAGGATGTTTTAAGTATGAACGTAAAATTCCACGGTATGCTGGAAACAAAGTCCTTCCTTCACTGGCCACTCTTCATCCCTACATAGAGGAGGGCTGCATTGTACCTGTAGCAGGGCAGTGGTGAACTTTCCTTTCCAGAACATTTGCAGGCATTTTCATTTCATTACTTCTTCTACTGCCCGAGTTTTACTGAGCAATAGCTCTTCTGTATTTATGATTTCCTGGTGCAAGTGCAAGTCCACTGCAAGTGGACTTCATCATTAATTGTACTTTCAGGGTTTCTTATTCCTACATACAGCTAAAAAAATCCTTCCCCCCACCTCAGTTCCCTTGTGTTGGTCATTCTTGCTCCCAGGGGTTCCAATATAAGAGGAGAATTAAGACCATACTGAAATGTGGGGTTTGGGTGGCCTTGCTGAATTCTGAGGGGTTTCTCATGAAGGTGAGGCCCATGGTCAAGTGTTTTGCTGAAGACAGGGTATTGCAAGCTACACATATCAAGCTATTGCATATATCACAAGCCCTGTTATCACCTGCGTGCAGTCTGGTGACCTTAGCAGGGTAGCCCTTGAAAGGCTTACTGCCTGCATGGTGCTTCCTGTTCTAAAAATTGTTTTCTTTAGGTTTGTTTTGTTGTTTTCTGTTTGGTTGTTTTTTTTGTTGTTATTGTTGTTGTCTTTATAGTGCATCACAGAGGTACACAGGACCCCTACTTCTACAATCACGTCAAGAAAAAAATGCATTTTCACTAGGTGTGTAGAGGCAGTGTTGCAGAGATACCCCAACTGATAATATGTCGCACAGTTTGACGCTTTTAAGAAGGCAAATTTTTGATGGAAACCTGTTTGGTGGAAAACCTTAACCTGCTTTAATGCAGAGTAAGATCAGCATTTAAAATACAGTAGAAGCATTTTGAGAATGGCATTCTTTACTAAGTCCGAAGGAGCTCAGGATAATCCTGATTGCTTCGGTTTTTTGGAGCTTTATGTGAGCGGTTGGATGTGAACTAAGCTGATGTTCTAACTCCCCTATTTCTACGAGTGTTGATTTGTTAGCATGAATCGCTGTGTTGATTTTATTGCATATACGCTTGGAGATTTTGCCGTAGGCTTAGTCAGAATTAAATTGGGACAGATTAGGCAAGTAAAAGGAAAGTCAGAAATGTGTTCGTTACTTTGAATAGACGTGCTTCAAGAGATGTAATGTCATTTTTGCTGGATTTGTTTCCCAGCTGGAAAACACTTTGGAGAATCAATCCTATGGCCCCAACTATTGAGACTCTGGTGCCTGGCTGCTGCTACAGGGTGTAAATCTTTAGTAGCTCAGCAAGTGGTTTGTAGTTCAAGAAAATGGAGATCCTCGGGAACTCTTCTCCCTCTGTAGTACAAAGCTAAGACAGGATGAAGTGCACTTGGAAAGGCTGAATTGTTGGGAGGCTCAGATGTCCCAAAAGTACATTGTCAGGAGTTCCTGTGAGTGTATAAAAAATATTATTTATGACCAAAGAGTGTACAGTTCCATTATGGCAAAGCAAAATTGCTATATCTCCACTGGTTTAGATTCAGAGATCAATTTCATTATATTACTCTAATCTATTCCCATAAAGAAATGAGAAAATCTGTACCTGTGGCAAATCTGTGTCTTTGTAGTGGTATAACTGTGTCCAGACAGCCAGGCTTCTACTTGCATAAAGTCAGCTGTGGACTTCATTTTGCTAAAGACAAAGAAACCCACACTTAGCTCAACTAATTGTTATGGTAAAGCACTCAAGCGGAGACTGGCTGTCAGCAGCGCTGGGGAGGTGCCACGTGCTTGGCTGCGTTTGCATGTGCTTATAGAGCATCTTGTGCATCGTGAGTGACAGCTGTTGCTCCACCGCTCATGGTATTCTTTATTGTTCACGTTTTCAAGCAAGCAAAATATTCCAGTCCCATGATGGACATGGGGTCCTTTGCCAGGTTGTGCGTGCTGGGACACCAGAAGGAAAGGAGCACTGTGAGGATAGTGTGAGAGCTATGTCCATGATGGGCTGTCCTTGTGATATGAGGAGCAACTCGGCACAGGGCGCATTGGCACCACGGCTGTGGATCACCAGATACTGCTAAGAGATGGGGGTTTAGTCCCAGAAAGGTAAAACGAGCCCCCCAGGACAGTGTGATCCCTCCCAGGGCATCCTGCTGTGATGTCCCAGCATCAGGCAGAAGTGGTGAGGCTGGAGTGCCTGTAAACTCCAAAGGTAGGTGAGCAGGGAGCAGCATCTTAACCCAGTGACAGTGTCTGGGAGCTCTGGGGCTACCTCAGGCCCACAACTTTAAGAGGATTTCAGGGGAAATCATGACTGCTTCTTTCTGCAACCCTAGGCATTGATGAGCACCATCTGAAGGTCACAGTGCAAACACACCAGCCAGAAAGTCATCTTAGGGGTGGGGGTGCACGCTCCTTTCCTTTCTGATAACAAATGCAAGAGACCAAGGCAGCCTAACACCCTGGATTAAAATGATACACTCCCTGTTGGAATACCCTCACCCAATCCTGCTAAGGTGAGCTTGAATGCCACAGCAAATCACTGTCATCAGCACAGAGGAAAAAGCTGTGGTAGCATCCTCTCCTCTGGCAGGGTGGGATGGTTTTTGGCTCCAGCTACTGCGACGTGCAGTGAGGGATGTTTTTGCAGTTTCCTTTTTCCTGTTTCTTCTGCAGTGTGCTCTGTGCAGGCACAGAGGTGGATGGGTGGGCCAGGTAAAACTCTGCAGTGTTCTTCCTGGGAGCTCTGTCAAAACATGTGGAAGACAAAGAGGTGGTTAGACACAACCAACATGGCTTCACCAAGGGCAAATGAAGCCAGACTAATCTAGTGGCCTTCTGTGATGCAGCGACTCCATGGCTGGATAAGGAAAGAGCTATGGATGTCATCTGTTTAGATTTCTGTAAGGCTGATATGATTCCTCACAGCATCTTTTCCTCTAAATTGGAAAAATGTGGGTTTGTGGATGGACTGTTAGATGGATAAGGACTTAGCTGGGTGGCTGTGTCCAAAGACTTACAGTCAATGGCTTAATGTCCAAGTAGAAACCAGTAATGAGTAGTGTATCTTAAGCATCTTTTCTGGGTCCATACTTAAAGATCCTTACCCTTACAGTGGGTCCCAACCAATACTATTTAATGTCTTCATCAGTGACGTGGACAGTAGGATCAAGTGCATCCTCAAAAAGTTTGCAGGTGACACCAAACTGAGTGGTGTAGGTGATTTGCTTGAGGGACAGGATGCCATCCAAGAGGGACCTTGACAGGCTAGAGAGGTGGGCCCATGTGAACCTCATGAAGTTGAAAAAGGCCAAGTGAAAGGTCCTGCACATGGGTCAGGGCAATCCCTGGTATCAATACAGGCTGGGGGATGAAGGGATTGCAAGCAGCCCTGCAGTGAAGGACTTGGTGATACGGATGGACAAAAATTTGACATGCACCAGCAATGTACACTTGCAGCCCAGAAAGCCACCTATGTATGTCCTGGGCCACATCAAAAGAAGCATGGCCACCAGGTCAAGGGATGTGATTCTGATTTTGCCCCTCTACTCTGCTCTGGTGAGACTCTACCTGGAGCACTGCATCCATCTCTGGAGTCCCCAGTACAAGAAGGACACGGACCTCTTACAGCAGGACCAGAAGTGGACCACAAAAGTGATCAGAGGGCTAGAGCACCACTTCTGTGAAGAAAGGCTGAAAGAATTGGAGTTGTTAAGGCTGGAAAAGAAAAAGCTCCAGAGAGGCCTTATTGCAAACTTTAAGTGCTTAAGAAGGGGTTATAAGAAAGAGAGAGAGACTTTTTACCAGCATACCAGATAGGGCTGAATGGCTTTCCTTGCCATCATGTGGCTTGGTGGGGACAAGATTGTTAGAGCAGCAGTGTTCACTACTGGGGCCGGGCTTTGAAATTTCCTTAACCTTTCATCTTGTTCTGCTGCAATTGAAGGCAGTGAAGAGTTACTGTCAGTAGAATTAGGCCAATGCTGAGAGCTTTTGAAAACCCCACTTTGAGAAGCTGTGTAGATGCTGAAGACAGCAGTAATAATAATTATTGTGTATTTATGTAGCACAAAATTGCCTCTAGAAAAATAGCATTTGTGGATCTTCAAGGCAAAATGGGGCAACTGTGTCTGTTCATTAAATCTCTTGCCTCGTGTAGGGTACAGAAATAAAGGCAGCCATAGCAACAGCAAGCCTCAGAGCTTGTGGCTGAAGCTAAAATACAACTTTCAGAAGATGCTTGATGGCAGACTTCAGGTGGGGTCCAGCAGCCAGCTTATTTTCCAGCCAAACTGAGCTCTGACACAGATGTCCCGCATGGTCTGGGTTGAGTCTCTTAGAGAAGCGCAGTGTAGAAATTTCACAGCTTTGGCATCTGGGCTGAGGAGTGACTCAGCCTGTGCACAGCCAGGCTCTGGCCAAGGCTCCAAGGCTGCCTGTGTGGAGGATGGAGGGATGGACCTGGGTCCAGCTGAGCCTTGAGTTGCTCCCTGCCCGAATTTTCGCCTTTTGAAGCAGGAGCAGTCTCTCATCTTGAGCTTGCAGGGCTGACATGCAGGACACAGAAGTGAGGGACTTTGGTCCCGCCTGGCCACCAGCTGCAGGGTTACCCTCACTGCTAAGACATCTTCCTGGGTTATCCTACAGCCATTGCAAATTGTGACTTGGGTGGATTTAGCCCGTGAGCAGGTCGGCCGCCAGCTCGCTTCTTACCCTTCCCTGACGCGAGCCTGGTGGGTGATGGATGCCGTGATTCGGGGAGTGACACAATGAGGTCTCGCGCTAGAAGATGGCTTTCGTCGCTCACCGTGATTGACCAGGGCTGTGCCTCCAGCAGCTCCGCAGCAGCCCTTCCCTTCGCCGCTTGCTAAAGCCGCTCGGGGACGCTGCTTCGCTCACATCACTTCCTTTCACCTCCCAGTTCAGTCGATCAGCCAGTCTCGCTCCAGGCGGGGAGCGGTGTTCGAAGGGTGAGTAATGCATCCCTTGTGTTTCCTTCGAGCCCGCCGGCTGAACGCTTCTCAGCGGTGGGGTTTGTGGCAAGGGGGGGTAGGGAGAGGCTGGCTGGCTGCTGAAATATTAGCTGTGCACCTAGGCAAAAATGCTGTTTTCGAGTCAATGCTTCCTTTATCCATTCGTGTGAGATGTATACATCACTGTCGAGAGCAGGCGAGGAGACAATTTACCCAGACCGTGCTACGATTGTTGGTATTTAGGAGTGCCCAAGGACGGGAATCCCGGCCGTACAGTCCCGACCCTGTTCATAACGCATGCGGTCACGAGGCGAAAGCTCCCGCGCGCGTTTTGAGGGCGCGCGGCTCTAACGCCTCCCCCGTGTCCGCTTCCCCGCAGCCGACAATGCCAGCTGCCCTTCCCGCCGCCGCCGGCCCAGCAGCCCAGCCCCATGGCCTCGCAGGCCCCCGC
>WTSP01010727.1:48649-85958 GCA_025331215.1 Actenoides lindsayi | reverse complement strand
ACCGCGCCGGGCTCCCCGCGGAGCGGAAGGTGGGTGCCCCCCGTGCCTGCGCTCCGGCACCAGGCGGTGCGGGGAGGATCCTCGCTCGTTCTTTCTCCTTCCCGCCCCTGCAGCATCCTCGTCTCAGCCTTCCCGCCCCGTGGTCCCCTCCACGCCCCTCTCGCCAGCCCCTTCTCCCCATCCAGCCGCGCAGCGCGCTGCCCCGCACAGACACCTCCACCCCTCGCTACTCCTCCTCCTCCTCCTCGTCCTCCTTCTCTCGCGCGCTCCCTCTCCCGCGCACTCCACAAGTGCCGCACTCCCGCTTGCTTCTCCGGAGCGGAGCGGAGCGGAGCGGCGCCGGGCTGCGGACGCTACGGGGGGGGCGGCGGCCCCCGCCTGGACCGGCCCGGCGCGGCCCGCCCGGCCCTCGTGGGGCTGTCCGTGGTGCTGAAGGCGAGCGCGGGCTGAGCGGACGCCCGGCCCCTTACGGAGCCCCTTTATGTTCAGCTCTTGGCGCAGCGCAGCATCCAGCAGCTCGATCGGCGGCGGCGGCGTCGCTGAGCCGGGGTTTGGAGGCAGAATGGAAGGCTTTATTCGGCTGCTTTTCGGCTACTTGGTGGCGGACCTTCTCACGCTGGTGTGTCGGGCTCAGGAGAAAGCTGGCCAGCAGCTGGGGAGCTTCGTGGTGCTCTCAGGAGGAAACCACTCCAGCCTTGGGGAACAGCTAGACGCCTCTGAGCCGCCTCCTACCCCGGACTTCTGCAGGGGCTACTTTGATGTGATGGGGCAGTGGGACCCCCCGTTTAACTGCAGCTCGGGGGAGTTCATCTTCTGCTGTGGCACTTGTGGCTTCAGGTTTTGCTGCAAGTTCAAGAAGACAAGGCTGGATCAAAGCACCTGCACAAACTATGAGACGCCCTTGTGGATGAATACTGGGAAGCCTCCTTCCCGCATAGACGACCCTCTACATGACCCTACCAGGGATAAAACCAACCTCATTGTCTACATCATCTGTGGGGTTGTGGCAGTCATGGTGCTGGTGGGGATCTTCACCAAACTAGGGCTGGAGAAGGCGCACAGACCCCAGCGGGAACACATGTCCAGGTAAGACTGAGTGCCACGCAGCAGGGTCCCCTTCCCCTCTACCTCCCCTCCTACCCTTAAAGAGGAGAGAAGGTCCCATGTGTTTCTGCTTAACAAGCACCTCCTGCCAGGCAGGCTGCATTCCCCTGCAAGGCGACTGGGAGAGACCAACTTTGGCGAGCAGAGCTCCTGTAGTTCCCCGTGTCTAGGTTATCAAAGTATATGCATATTGAGGGAGAGTAGAAATAACTGTGGTCTGCACAGACAGTAACCCATTTTTATCTGCAGTGTCTGACCCTCTCCACAACAAGATCTAGCAAGTGTTGATGGATATGCTGTGCATGAAAAAAAAAAATCCTGAAACCAGCAACACTGAATTATAGAAAGCCTGATACATTCCCTTTTCCAACTGTTTCAAAGCTTGGAAAATGTTTCTGCTTCTCAACAGAAGGATGTAAACAAATGTCATCTCACCCTCCCTCTCCAGCTGCAAAATGGTTTTGGCAAGACCTTCCCTACTCCCCCAACCCTTGCAAGTGTGAGAGCTATTTGTAAAATTTCTAAGCTGTAAAAATGAGCCAGGGTGGAAGGGAAGACAGAGACACAAAAAGGAAAAGCTATTGTAGAATTTCTTAACATTTTTCATTTACTGTTGAAAGGTAAGAAGTGGAATATTAAAGTCTTGCCTTATCCATATATGTGTGTGTTATACTCTGTATCCACAGTGTAATGGCTGAGTTCTATCAAAGAGCACCTCCCCCACCTTGAGTTAGACATGCTGTGTACCATCCACTCCAGATACTGGCTGCCTAGTGGTGGATAGGCAGGTGGGCAATTCAGGACAGAGCCCAGTGGTTTTAACAACATGTTCCAAACCAATATTGTCACAGTAGTTCAAAATCAAGGCATAACACATTTGTCAAGTTTGCAGTCTGTCTGATTGTTTATGCTAATCCCAGGCACATGAAAGTAAAGCAGATGGGGGAAAGGCATTAAAAAAGGCAAACAGCTCCATTAAAGATTCTAAATAGATTTCATCATATTGGGCAACTTTAATGATGAAATGCAATTAAAAGGATACCTCCTACTGGACATGCAGTGTGGCAGAAAGCTTCCTCTTTCCCTGACTGGTAATGGTGAATTTCACTATTTTTAAAGCTTAGATGAAGAGTCATCCTTTGGAAGATAGTCCAAGAGATCAACTCAACACCCAGAGCCTTAATTTTTACTGAAATTTCTGCATGACTTTTTGATTAGCTGCTAATCCTAAAATGAATAGAGAAAGCCACAAAAATACTCCTACCAATGAATCTAGCAATTCTCTACCAATTATTTGCTATTTATAAACTGGCTGATACGGCCACACTTTTGCTACTGAGGAACAAAGAAAATTGCAGAAATTTTAGTCAACTTAACATTGTGCCCCAGTGATAATTTTGCAAAGATGCTTTTTGCTGAGCAAGGTATAATAAAACTGTAGACACTTTGAATATTCTCAATTACTAAACTGAGAAAAAGAATACATTGGTCCCAATTTCTTTTTTTAAATCTTAAACTACAAAGCTTGTTCAGCCTCTTTCTGTAGTGTCTTCATGCAGGTAAAAAAGCAGGGCTTGTAACAGTTAACAAAAAACCAGCACAGGGTGAAGTTGTAGCCCTCCCTGGTTATATATGGCTTAATGAGGTCCTATTTCTACTAGTAGAAGTATCTGCTATCTAAAGTATGGATGAGAAGCCTTCTGAAAGGATATTCTGTCTTAGCTTATGGAAATAGAATTATAGGGGATTGGAAAATCCTTCTGAAATCCTTCAGACATGTATGCATAAAGATTAGGTTTCTGAAGTGGTTCTTAGAAAAGGTCGTTACCCTGATTACTTAACAGTGTCTGAGATCTTTTACGTTTCTTGCCATGAAAATGTTCAAGTCAGGATTATACAGAAACTTGGAAAGTCATGATCACATGGAAAAACAGTCACCCACTCAGTACACATAATAGCTAGTCATGCTCTGAAAAAGCAGTGCTAGAGCTTTTTTTTTTTTTCTTCTTTAAAAAAAAAAAAGTTCTCACTCTCCTATTGCAGTTGTAGAGTGGTCTTATCATTAACTTGAAAAGGAACTAGATTTGTAAGTCCCTTTGGCAATCTAAAAATCTCTTAATTGAGTGAAGAATTGAAGTAACCTTTTTGTCCTCAAATGTGTGTTTAATTAAAATATTCCATCCTAGCTCATTTTACACTACTAATGTTCTGAAAAAAAGGCTGCAATGCTTAAGAAATAAATAATCTGTTTATCAGCTAATAGTACCAACAATTAAAATATATGTAGCCTGTATGCATATTCATCTACTTTTATAACACTCACCAATATATTAAAAAAAAACAACCCACAAAACTTAAAGAGAACATGTTTTTTTCTCTACTGAACCTTATTAGTTAGCAAAAGTATAATGCATTCAGAGAGTTAGGTAGGCCAAACCAAAAGTCCTAAGACTTACTCCATTTTGGCTAGTAGCACGCAACACAGAGGCTGATTTGTCATGTATTTCCCTAGCTAAGATTGTCTCCTTTCCCTTTCCTAGACAATAGCTACATGACACTCGAATCCTCTTCATACCTATGGAAGGGATGGTGCTGCTTATCAGAAAGACAATGCATAATGTAAACTAATCTTTTTTTAATGAGGGATGATTTTGTCAAAAAGTGAACAGAATACAACTGGTGCAAATGATACATTTCCATTTTTGATTTACTAAAAATACTTAAAAATATGAACAGAGACCTAACACATGGGAATATGTCAATTAAACATTTACTTATAAGTAGGAAGCAAAACTGTGCCACACAATTATTCCTTGCATTATTTCATCTTGCAATCAGTGGATCTGCTGTTGAAGTAGGACACTGGTGTGTGTAAGAGTGGTACAATGTTAATAAAGGAAACTTCACAGGTTTGGCAAGCATAGTTTCTATATGCTGGTTTTTGATCACATTTTGTTTACTGCTGTACCAAAAGAGACCAAGAACGCTCCATTGATGTCACTGAATTTTTGACAATGAAAAAGGGAAATGTATTTATTTAGTGAAAACAAGCCATAGAAAATAATCCTTATTGGACAAGTCCTTTTAGGAAAAAAGAGTAAAAATTTGTCCTTTTCTAAAAAAGGAGCTTGTTACTTTCTTTTGTTTTGAGAAAGAAGTCCAAGTGTGGCACTGCTGACATTTTCTTTCTTGTGTGATCAGTGCTTTTCAGTAAAACACTCTTACTGTTGCATGGAACTGTAAATCTGGCAGATGAAAATGGGGAGTGGAATATAGTATTAACTCTACATGGCATGCTTCACTTTAGACATCCTATGACAATGTTTTGTTTGTATAATTCTCCTTATTTTAAAATTTATTACTTAACATTAAAAATAGATAAATATTCCCTTCAGCTACAGTGTCCAAATATTGTGAACTATCTGAGCTCTTCTTCCTTCACAATGTGCTGAGCTCACAGGTCCTTTGTTGATCATTCAAAAGGCAGGTACCTGGAGCCAAAAATAGTCCAACCTGCCAAAATTCTGGATTCTATGGGTGAAATTAATTCCCAGATGGATTTTGACCCAGTTTTGGAGGCAAAATACGACAAGTGACCTTTTATGGGATAACTCGTGTTTCAACTTCTTCAAGCTTGTACCTTTAAGGGAAATCTTTGGGTCCACATGCTTTTTAACACCCAAAAACTGTGTAACATATTTAAGGAGAAAAATCTTATGGCAAGAGAAATGCTGAAGTTTTGTGATACTGGGATAGTTGTGGGCCATGAACTGCTATGTAGGTAACACTTCTCCACTTTTGTAATACTGCGATCAATATCAATACATAGGACTTAATGATATGGCTGCCTGATTAGCAGGTTATCCATTTCCTTAAAAAATCATTCAGTATAGCAAAGGTGTAGATGAAGACCCTCTACATATATACAATTTTCCAATGGGACCCATACTAACAACTTCTTCAGATAACAAACACAATCTGTGTAATGATATCCATGTGCAACAGATGCATGCAGACATTAGACTGTGGGCCAATATGGAATTTTTTGAAGCAAATGACTATTCAAGGATTTTGTCACATATTGGGGCACAAGCCTCCCTTTACCCATTTTGTTATATAGGTATATCCCTACAAGAGAAAAATGCAGGTACAGCAGTTCCTTTGGACTTCACTGATACAAGCAATACACATTTTTAACTCCCCCTGACATCAGTAGAAGATAAGGACAAGCTTTGTTATATGAGCTATTCAGCCCTGAGAATAATGTACAACTTTGGCTAACACAGTATAAACATAGGTGCTGTGTTGTTAAAAATAGAACTTGATGGTGAGTAGTTCCTTTTTCCTTTATATCGTAGGAGTTGGACAGCTAATTCCTTACAACTCCTTTGAAAAAAGCCACCCTAAAATGGTAGAAAATTTAGCAGGCATTTTCACAGACAGGCTGTAGTTAATCTGCTATCATGCAGGGTGTTATTTAAAGTCTAAAGTGAACAATATTTACCATCAGATTAATGGCAATGAGGAAAGCATTTCTGGAAACCTCCTCTCACAAAGCTGGGAAATACTAATCTGTGGATTACGAAATCTCAGTTTTACCTCACACAGTGAAGTTAGGAACTTTCATTTGCTTTTAATCCCAGAAAAGTGTCCAGCTGCCCCTGGAATTGGGATTAACATCGATGTCCATAATTTATTTTCTATAGAGACATACTTGCATAAATTGACTACATATTAATGGTTTTGGTCCCTACTTATTTTAAACTATGTTTTGCAATATAATACTTTTCTTTTGCATCATTTTCTATATACCTTTGTAAGATCTCTTGAATTTTTATTATTCTGCTATGTAGGCCAGCTCTGCTATTTCTGCTGTATAAGCATTGCTTCAAGTGGGAGCGTTGCTCTGATACCATTAATCATTTGGCTACTGTCTTCTGACCTTTTACAGTATCAACATAGTACTGTGTAACGTGTTGATCACAACTGTAACTAATATTTTAATAACATAATGCTGGCCATGAACACAATGAAACATCGGTATCCCTCAGCTGTGTACCAAAGCAATGTTCCTGCAGTTTGAAAGCAAAATCCAGCTCAGGATTCCTCTCTGTCTGTAACTTCAGCGAAGCTGCTTTTTAATATAGAAAAGTACAGCATTTTTGATCAAGAAATTATCATGTCACAGAAATACAGTAGAGAAGCTAGACAGTACCTGCCTTGGTTTTCACCGGTGAATGTGCTGAATTTTATTATTTATTAATTTATAACCTAGTCTTTCTTGATGCAGTATCTGGGACACTGTATATAATTTTGCAGAAAATTAAACCAAACTGGGCACAGTGCCTAGAAAATGCATCCGTTCCCTTGAAAAAAAAAATAAGGTGTAAGGGGTCTAAAAAGTAAAACTAGTAAAACAAAAAAGAAAGCAAATAATGGTCAGTGATGCATTGACCTGAATAGAAAAGACTTGCACTGAAGGCTGAAGACACCGGTCACACAAACCATCACTTCCCATTGTCTAAGGCAACGGCTTCTGCAGGCGGGCCAATTAGTTCAGATAGCACAGTAGTTCAGCAGGTGACTCTGTGGCATATACCTACGGGCTAATCCTGCTCCTACAGAAGTCAATGATAACACTCCATAGTCCAGAATCATGGAGTTAGACATTGCCATGCTGAGAGTTTCAGAGCTTAAAACTTAAGTCACTAACTTTGGATCCACAGGGCTGACACAGGTATGAGTGCTTATCTGTGTGCTTAAGAATGGATTTAGGCTCAGCAGGACACTTAGCAGTGAAACTAGTCCTTAGAAACTGCACCAGAGTGGGATGAATCTGTCTCTCAGATATAGTTACTGCCTGCAGCTCTGCGGAAAATGTCCACAACCAGTATGAGGTTGGGCCCAGCCTAACTATTGAGAATTCTTTTACTTGCTCCCTCTTTGCTAGCATAAAGCTTTCATCCTGCTTCTGAACAGGCTTCAAAGCAGCAAGGCATGTTCCCGTGCAAGCTTTGCTCCATCTTAATGACTAGGACACTCAAAAGTTGGAAAAGACATCTTTCATCTCCCCTTCTGGATGGGAAAACCTTAAATCCCTGATCATGAAGAGTGCTATGCACACTGGATTTCCACATGACAATTATGTGACCACTGTGTTGTGTGGTGCTCTGTGCAAATGCATATGTGAGAATTTACTTTGACAGGCCTTGCTAGTAATCTAGGTGTGAAGATAGCTAGTTTGTGAAAGCTACAGGCAGGGGCTAGGAGCTGAGGTATTCAGCTTAATCAGGACAGAACTGTGACTGAGCACATGCAATGGCATAACACTACAAGTCTCAACAAGCTTATATTATTTTCCTACAAAGCCAAGACAGATAAAGAACTTAGTGTGTTTCTGTGTATTATTGCTAGAACACTAAGACAACCTAAAAAGACCTTTAGGTGCCTTAGACCCTTTCATTTCTCTAAATTAATCTGATTGCTTGATTTTGCTGTGAATGGAGCTGGTTTCTCCAGCAGATGTTATGATGGACTGCTTCTCACCCTTCAAAAACCTTGGAATGTATTGGTAATGCCTTACAGATTTTGCAGTTTCATTCTGATTTTGTTTGGCAGGGCTCTTGCTGATGTTATGCGACCTCAAGTTCCTTGTACAACAGATCATATGGAAAGAGATCTAAACATTGTAGTACATGTGCAACATTATGAAAACATGGAGACGAGACCTCTTCCAAATAACTTACGTAAGTTGCTTTGTAACTTTATTACTCTATCTGGAGGGCTGGCACTAAAATGAGCATTATGAAACAAATATTGCTGGATGTCAAATGAGGATCAACAGTACACGGGTTCTCACAAATTAGAAATATTCTTTATTTCGGAAGCAGAACTATTTAGGATTTCCTAATACAAATAGTGCAACATTAAGAGAAAGCCACTTTGAATAGAAAAATCATTTATTATATATATTTTTAATGAGTTCTCTTGGGTGACTGATATTGGTTTCGCATCTTTGTCTCCTTTTACCTGTTGTGTTTGCTCAGCTCATCAAGCTATGCCTTATTCTATGTTTTGTTTTACAAAAATACAAATAGTTAAGCTTTCAACAAGATTTAACAAGATGTTTTATAGGGCTGCAACATCCCACAAGAAAGCAGTCTCATTAGGCTGTTGTATCATCTTCCCTGGCAAGTTAAATATTTTCCTGGGAAGCATCAAGTTGAGGTTGTTTTCAGTTTCTCTTTTTGGTTTTTTAATTTCCTTTCTAAGGAAAAAGTGAGAGAAATATTATTATTTTAAATTTAAAAAAATATTTTTATTCTGTATCTGCAATTATGTGTTTGTGTTATTGAAGGCAAGGAGAAAGTGCACCTTGGCGCTTCAGAGGAAATATGATGACATTTCAAGCGGTTCTGAGGTCCTAGGCAACTTATTTCTCAGTCTTGTATTAGACTACAGTACAGATCTTTCTCATGCTCAGATACATTTGCCTTCTGTGATGAACAGTTCTACTGCAATTTTATTTTGGATATATATTTAGGTGTTTTTTATTAATCTAAATCTTAAATATATATATACATGCATACAAATCAGATAATATATTTACAAATTCAAGTTCAATAGATTTATAAAAGAAAAAAGTCTCATTTAGGAAGGTTTAGTTTGTTAGGCAGTGGGTTGCTTTATTCTGTGCTGTAGGTCAGTGTAGATGTGCATTTTACTGGAAATACACTTCTACTGCATTGGTATTTGGATTGTGAAGCTTTTAAAGTATATGCACTAGTCTTTTCCTTATCTTTCCCTAACTAGAAAGTAGAAACTTTTCTTATATTTGGACAAATAATGAGTTTTATTTGGACCACGCTGTGCAGTTAATATGAGATTTTGCTGCTGTCTTTTGGGGGGAAGGGTGTAAAAACAATTGGAGAAAGAGCAGATTCATATGCTGCATGCACTTGTGGTGCTTGTTTCGTGGTAGAGGCTGACTGCTATTTCTTACGCTATCATTACAAAGTAATAGGAGAGAATTAAAGCTGTGACATCTGATAAAGATACCACATCTAGGGAGGTGCAACACCTAATCTGTTTGCTCTGCTCTCCAGAAAAGTGCTTCCATCTGGGCCTGTGCAGTTCTGTGCTGCAGAGGGGGAAGTACATACATACTGCAGTATTACATCCCTAATTGTTTCAATACACACCACTTCTGGAGGGGGACTTTTGCTTCTCTCTCAATCAAAGGTGCTCTAGCCTCCTGGAGCTGAGATGGTGAACTGCTGAAGGTTTAAGGAGGGTGGAAATATGGACTCTATCTCTTTGCTCTGTGTACGGTCTCTTTGCTCATCTTTGATCCTTCCTGTGACCATGTTTTCAAGAAGATGCTAAATGTTAATGAAGAGGGTACAATCCTCATTTGCTCTCATATGTGAAATGTTTATTCAGAACCACTGTTAATGAAGGAGCCAGAAAGTAGAGATTCTTACTGCATTGATTTTATCTAGATTTTGGTAATCATCACACTAAGATACTTTGCTTTGAACTCCTTGTATACTACAATATGTGACATGACACAGCAGGTCTTGAAATTCATTGTTTCTTGGATTTTAATTCAGTTTAAGCCTTGCTCCTATAAACTCTTGCATATATACATAGAAGCACTACTGCTACTTTGGAGCTCTCTTAATCCGTTGGGTAATGAATAGGGACAGTCCCAAAACTGCTTCACACGCAGCTCAAGCATTCCTGCTACGGATGGAAACCTCAGAGGCAAGCAGGTATGATGGTGAATGTTTCAGTCTTTAGTCAACTTTATGAATTAAGTCGGTCATTTCAGATTGTTCAATGCAGACCTTCAAGTGGTGAAATTACTCAAGGTTCTATAACTGATACTACATAATTCATAGTATACATAGTATGCATTTACTTCATAGCAAGTAGATAATGTTTATTTGTTGCCATTATATTACCTCTTAAACTCATCTAAAAGACGACTAAATGACCTCCTAGAATTAGCCAGAACATCACTAATGATTGAAGACTGTTGAGATCACGTGCATTTATGGTGCAGAAAAAAATCTTTATAAAGAAAAATAAGTAAGACAATTTTTCCAAGTCCAGTATCTTAAGAATTTGAAATTTTATACTGGAGTTCTGAAACACTACAAGAGTGGATATTACTTGCAGAAACTTCAGCAGTGCAGCATTATCTACTACTAGTGCTTGAAAAGTGACAGGCTTTTTTGGGTATTTTTACAAGCAAATAAGCCACGATGAATTACAGCTTTCATAGAAATTCTATTCCAGATCTTTATTTATTTAGAGGAAATGAAACAATACAAAAGTATAGCATCAGGCACTTTAATATGTATTTTTTAAGATTTCTTTTCTAAGTTACAACATTCTATCTACTAGCCGACTCAAAATAAGACAAATCTGAGACTGATGTACTTTTCACATTGGTCTATAGATATGAAGAGGGCAGGAGGAATTTCGTAGGCATTATGTACCCCTTCCATATTGTGTCTTTCAGAATACTGAAGACAAACTATTGAAGGGCAAAAATTATGAAAAATATTGTCATTTGAATGTTCATTTGCTCTTTGTGCCCTCTTGAAAACATTTTGCTGATACTGTCAACCCACTCTGAAAGTGTTTTATGAAGGGAAGCTCTGTCAAAATTACAAACTTTGCATGATCTCTGATACTGGAAATGAGTGTGGTTTTGTTTCTGGACCATTTGTTACCGGAGGACAAAGATTTTCTAAGATGCCTGCAGCTAGTACAGCTATTTGCCAGCACTAGCAGTCCAGTCGAAGGCCAGAAGTAGAAATCTTTTTTTAGCATCTTGGGGTTTACTCAGTATCTTGTCCCTTCTTTTCTGATGTCTGGAAAAGACTAGCCATATCCAAGTTTCTGGAAAAACAGGGTTTTTTTCTTTTCCCATGTGAATCCAGACAACCTAGATGCTTTTCAGTAAAAGCTATTTTGTCCTTTGTGGTTGTTAGTTGTCATAATTTTCTTCCACTACTGTGCTTTACTTAGGATTACTTTTCCATTATTTCCCTTGATTAACAAACATTAGAATATGGTGGTGCTTTGTAAAGAAGTAGCAGATATCTACCAGGAACTGTAGCATTCAAGTTTTCTAACATGGAATGGTCAATAAAATAAAATAAATTTTAAAAAAGAGGACATTTAAAAGTTATGTTAAAAACATAAACCCCAAACCAAATCTTCCTGCAGAATTTGCGTTCTTTTGTTCATCTCTGACTTTCATAAATCTTAAGAAAGCAGCAGCATTCAAGATTTTTTTTTCTTCTTTTTTTTTTCCTTCCCCCCCCCCCCCGTTTATTGTGCTAGAAGTAAGCTACTTAATTAACTTACTGAGATTATAACACTGGTGCAGTGGGAAGTAGGAGATTTTGTATCTGCATCTTCATTTCAGAAATGTGATTACTGATATTATTTCTAATTTGTAATCTTTGATAGTAGAGTAAAACAAATACTTAAATTAGTGCAATCCAGTCACTTTTACTAACTCTCAGTAAAAGCTCCATTACACTCTCCCCAATATTAACTAGCCTTGCACTAGTATATTTAAAGCATTTATGCAGGCTGCCAAGATAAAGGTGACTCTAAGGGGAAGCCAATTCTAGATTATGGGGTTTTAAGATGACAAATACTAGCTTTTAGTTTGACATGTATGGATTATTTCTTCATTATGAATTTAACATTAAAATAATGAAGTGAATTGTAAACACCAATCAAAGAAGGAAGTGCTATACTGTACAAATGTCCAGTTTTAATACTGGGCCAGGGATTTGCAGCACACATGATTAAAATGATTTTTTTCTCTTTTTAAATATATGCAAGAGAATAATGTGTTTGCTGCTGCATTTGATTGTCAGTTGTCCTGGATACTTACTTGACTACAAGTGCTAGTGCTGAAAACAAAGCGAAGACGTTTCTGTAACTGGTGCCTTATGATAAGTTAACTTTTGTTGTTTCTTTTATGATAAGTTAACTTTTGCTGTTTCTTTGTTTCTGTGTTGAGATAGCAAGCATTTAACTAGCAGAGCATTTTTTTAAGTTCTTGAGTATTGAAATAAGCATTCTGTATTCCTGTATTTCCTGCCATTTCTGAAAATAGAAGCTCAGCCTCTGTTTTCCAGGGAGAGAAACCGGCGCTAATTTGACACTGTGGAAATACAGTCAGAATTTGCAAGAATATTTTTTTCAGTCTTTTCCATCTCTAGTGAATATGCTTTTTGCTGTGGTTGAATACAGTGGTCTTTGGCAACGTAATTATTTTTATGTTTAACTTACATAAACATGTTTATATAGGATGATTAATTGTATTGCATTGCCTAAACAGAATTCCTACTGTTGCTCATGGGCAATAAGCCTATAATCATATCAAGAAACTTTAGTAAAGAGAAGTACTATTATTTGAAATGCAAAGCTCTTGAAGTATATAAAATGTGATAACTAATTTACTTAGTAACTAATGGACAATGAATTGCATAATACTGAAGAAGTAGTCATTGAGAATGTGCAGGTATTACTGTAACAATATGCTTCTGGCCACAGAGGCCAAAAGCCTTGTTCAGACAAAGGGCTGCAAAATCCAAACCACCAAGCAAATAACTGTGTTTGGTCTCATTGATACCTAGGTTGTTTGATTATAGTAAAATGTTTATTTTTAGGCCTGGCTATATGGACAGGTCTAGCCCTGAAGAACTGGACTATGTTCTTTATAAAATTAAATTAGCTGTTCACCTCCTCACTTAGAAGGACAGGGTTCCAGGCGTGTTTTATCAGTGAAAAGATGGACAACAGTAATTTTTCAGCCAAGAAAAAGACAGTTTTAGCACAGTAACAGAAGGAGAAGTGCAGAAGTACTGCTGATGGAGTGGAACAAGACATTGAAGAATGAGGGAGAATAAAATGGCTATCTTAATTGGAGAACGAACTTAGTTCACATGACACTACAGTGCTATGAGAGAGGGAAGGGACTGTAGTCAGTAAGTATTGTGAATTTGTTTCCATTTAAAGCCTCAGTCTTCATTGCCAGTATGCAAGACCTCATTTTACTGAGGTTTCTATGATCTATCCAGGAAGCACCTTAACACTATTAAAAAAAATCCAATATTTTAGATTAAATTGCTAAGCTAAAAGCTAGTAGACTTAAATTAACCCTGGAGGGGGGGCTACTTACTACGTTTTGATTATAACATACAACAAGGAGGACAAATTCCACATCTAAATTATACTCTTTATAAAACTAATAATCCAAGAAGAAGACCACACCACCATCACCAGCCACGTGAAGGGAAATACTGTAGTTTTAAGATATAATTTCTGCTTCAGGTTAAAAGTCGCAAGCTGCTTTGACACAGCTATCTTGAGACCACTTTTTAAACCACTTTAATTTCTAGATACTGACTTCAACTGAAATTATGTTATGAGTAGAACTTCAAAGCATTAATGAATTGGTGATGGAATTTTTGTTAATATAATTACAGCTATAGCAATGCATTTCAGAGCTCCAAAGCTTCCATGCTGGAAACAAAATTTCCCTTATAAACGCAGAGTGTGAAGATGCATTTCTCTTGCAACTCAGTCAGTTACTGTAAGACAGTAACGTTTAATCAGTTCTGAATGTGTGCTTAGCCTCACTATCATTAATATGAAAAATGTTTCTAATTTACATTCAGATTTTAATTGAGATGCATGATACTGATTTGTGAGAAGATGCTATAAAACTTCTTGAAACACCAATGAGTATTTTCAAGGAAGCTAATTGCAACCTGAGAATGAGAGCTTCTGAGTTTGTTTAGGAAAGACAAAAACTAAAACAAATTACATATTTCATTTGTCATTGATTGTTGTACATTTCATCAACTCATTTTTTTGTAGAAAACAGGATGATTTTGAAAATGTTAATATATATCATGCACAACGTCTTTTTATTTGAAACTGCACCAGTCTTCACCAAAAGTGGTATGTCAGAACCCTAGCAATGCTCCCCCTACTTACAATTAATTCCATGCCTTTGAAATCATCCTGTTGGGTTAATCTGGCAAAGGGAAAAAAAAAAGCTATAGGAAATAGCAAACACAAAATTTTGCATGAACAAGGACCGAGGGATTGCATTCTGGGTCTATAGTCAAAACTGTGAACTTAACAGCATCAAGTTTATGTTCAGTAGATGTCCTCTTTATTCTAAAATATTTATTTTTGCATGGACTTTTACTGGAAACCCTATGGGAATGTTATGCACCCTACTGCAAATGTAGTCAGTGGGTTATGTTTTGAACCACATGGGGTAGGTAGGTCTTACCAAGGTCTGCTCCATATAACCATTTCTGTTAGGACTGAACAATGAAGTTTTTGCACTATCTTTCTTCATTTATTGTACAATAAGAACAAATAGATTAGATTACTGCCTTGCATCCTATCATTTATGTCTAATCAGCTTTTAATTCTGATAAATTTGACATATTTTAATAAAAATAAAATGTATTTGGGAGAAATACAGTTAATTACTGATATTATCCTTTAGTAGCAATAATTAACATTATTGCAATAAAAATTATTTAGAATAGATTTTTATACTTTCTAACGTAGTTTAAAATCATGAATGATTATTTAATAAAATTAAAATTATTGTCATGACAGAAGAAAGCATTGCTGTACTACACTACTATAGAGGCAGCTTTGAGTTGCACAACAGCAGGCTTGAAAAGTACGTATAAAGGATGACACTCATTTTGCTGTCATATGGGGGCAGATTAAAGTACTTTGAAATGTTGCCCAATAGTACGGGGATGTATTTACCATCTACAAGATGAAAAGTTTCATATCTGAGTGTGGTTTGGCTTTGGAAAACAGTTATATGTTTTCATTGTCGTTCTACTTATACTTCCATACTCTCAACATAATTATTTAATAAGGGTTTAGTTCCGTAGGTGTTTGTTATTAGATATTGATAATGTCCTGTCATGAAATACTCACCTAAAACCAAAGGCAATGCTTAGAAGAATAAGCATCCTCTACTGTTTTGGCAATCTAAGTTTTACTTACTAGATTTTATTACTGATGTGCTATTCCTGTTACATACTACTCAATTTTATATTTAAAGTTGTATTTTATCTTTGGACAGATGCACTGAATAATAGCATTCACAGTGTTGAATAACTTCCAGTGCAAAATATTCCTGATACTAACCACAACTCTCAGCGAGATCAAAGCTTCCTGCCTGTTGCAGTCTTTCATGTTGCTGGGATTCTGGATGCGTAAAAGACCAATGGCAAACTAATAGGTATCATGTTTTGAAATAAACCCTAAACAACACAACCTTTTTATGATTGTATTCTGCCAAATTTTAGCTCCTTAAAATGAAGAGGATAGAGACAGAGATACCTTTTTTTTTTCTAATATGGCATGAGTCATTTCATTGCAAGGCAAACAAAAAGCACCTTTTGCTTTCACCGTTGGTTTGCCAACCCCATCACTGAGACAAACTACCCTTGCATTTTCCATGCCAAAACAATAGTGTTTTTAACTGTTGACTTACAGCTTAATCATCTCTCTAAATCCATTAATTCCCACCCTCATGTTTTGTCTTACAAACCCCACAGATTTGTAACACAAATCATAAAAAGAGAAATTCATTAATACCTTGGTTTCCAGCCATGCATTAGGGTGCAAGCATTAATTATTGCAAACTGATTTATCCACCATTACACATATGTGTAGTTGGCGGAGAACAAACAGACTAACTGGTCTGCTAGTCTGGCCAGGTGGGTTTGGCCTGTGTAAGACAATATGCTTACATCATTTGGAAGCAAATTAACAGATGAATTCTTGAGCATCCCTGTGTTAAATAGAATGAGGCCTCCCAACAGTAGTTTATAAACAGCTTCCTAAGAGGAAACATAGTCCTTTTAGCATCATTCTCATCCAGGAATTAAGCTAAGGAACCTGATGGTGACTTAGACATTTTTGCTCTTTCTTTTATACATCTGAGGGCACAAAGGAGTTGCTGTGCAACATGCTCTGAACAATTTCTGCTAGATCCTGAGCTAAGAGTCAGGAATGCGATATTTTTCTAAAAGAAACGTTCTACCTCATCAAATGACTAACTCTAATTTAAATAATATATTTTGCATTTATAATAATGGATTAAACTATTTCTCGTTTTTTTCCAAAGCTCTAAGGTTGGAGAACTACATTTGACCTACAGTAATCCAGATTCTTGTTAAAGTTTCAAGTTAATTTCTGAATAAATGGCAGTACTGTGAGGAAACATTCCTTATCCGCTGACAAAAATAAACCTGACCACCATTTCATTCTGAACAGTTTCCAGTTTCTAGTCATAGCTCTGCAGTTAAATTTATTAAATAAATTTAAATAATAATTAAATGAATTCAATGCTTTTCTTAGTTAAATGAACTCCTATAAGGATTTTTTAAGCAAAATAATTTGTATTTATGAGTGATTACTTCTTCTCCATCATTTTAAATTTAGAGTTTTTTGAAGATGTCCATATTTTAGCAGATACGTTATAGAGGATAAGTATATAAAATACAATTTATATTATTAGGGTAGCTCTTTGTCTGACTTGTTCATTATATTAATAATTCAATACACACATTTAAAATTATCAAACTCACTAATTCTTTTTCCAACTGTGACCCCACAACTTTTATAGAGAGGTCTAAACAACTATGTCCAAATAAATTAGGCTTATTTCCTCTGAGAGTAAACAAATTAGAATAAAGAAAAAACCACCAGTGCTGCAGGATTCTTTTCAAGAGCATACAAATATCATACTTTATAATATGATGATCTTGCATTGTCATAATCTAACATTTTAGAGCCGTTAAGATTTAATTGTGAAAATCATGTCTGAAATGTTTATTTGCACGCTACACCTTATTTCCTAGGTGAACACTGTTTGTGCCATTTCTACAAATACAGAGACACAGATGAAGATGTCTCTGGAACCAGAGACACAGAGCTAGATTTATGCTGCAAGTGTGAATCACCTATCTGCTTTATGCATAGGAAATGATTTTCAGATTTTGTAAGCATGAAAATTACCCAAACATTTTTAAAAAGGAAGATAAGCAGTCCATGAAAATCTGGTCTCTACACCTTAGTGCTTTGCTGAAATTGTCCACTGGAATAACACTAGTGTTCCCCTTTACCACCTCTCATGTCTGTTCATTAGGAAGAGGAGGGATTGTGCCTCTCCACTCCAACCCCTCTGCATCTCAGGTTCCTCTTGCACTTCTTGACTGTGCAAAGAATAACAAACTGGACAAATAACTTAACTGGGCAAAGAATAACATTCTCTGTTTTTTTCAGAGTTATCCATTCTAGTATTCACATACTGACTGACAGGCAAACAGAACAAAGCAAGTAAACAACTATAGAGTTTGTACTTCAGCTTTTTGTCTCTGTTCAGCCTCTGTTTCAGTTTTCCTTGAGATCCCAGTAGCACTGGAAGGGGCAAGAGCATTAAAAGTTACTAGAGTAACAGATAGCTAGACCAGAAAAACCCAACACATTAGCCTTGTTCTCTTTTAATAACAATAAATCTAGAGTTATTTACTGAGTGTAATAAAATGCTACAGGCATTGTTAGCATGAAATTTAGATCCATAAATCAAATAAGTATTGAGATTCTGCTTTGAGAGTCGGTAATCATCAAATAGGGAGATCTAGTTATCAAAGGTTGGGAATGCCAGGAAAACAAGAAAAGAAGGATAGAATAATCTATGGTACATCCTCTCCTCCATGGATCAAAGAAGCTATCTATCAGGATGATTCCCAGTTTGTAGTGTCTAAATTAATTGTAAATAAAAATCTGAAGGGAGTTGGGATATGTCAGAAGATCAGCTCATTGAGGAAAATACAAGTTCAAAACTTGGCAGATGATATATTAATTGCTAATTATTCTTATTTCTACTTTACACGATATTAAGTGTACACTAGAAGCTTCCAAGTGGAAAATGCACACAATAGTAATGCTGTTCAAAAGCAGCGTTAATCCTCCTTTATGGCTTCTTGACGAAGAAGATATTGCACAGTTTCAAGGAGGGAAAGTCACTGGTATTAAGCAATGTGAGGATAACCGGCAGATTACGAAGGGAGAAGCCCTAAATTCATATTTCTCTGTGTGAAATCTATGTATGCAGAAGTGAATTTACTTTCTCCATACACCTATAGCCTATACAGAGTTGGAGATCAGTGCACCCTGGAAGTTGGTGAGCATGAATGAGAAACTTTAAGAATTCTCTTCTCATAATTACTGACTATTCTTTTCAGCATGAAGGAATTAACAGAAGAGGTATAATTTTATCTTAATTATTGTCCCATTAAATTAAAATTAGAACATATGCATGTCATAGTCCAATATCACAGGCATGACTGAATCCTGGCAGTCAGTGTATCATGGTCAATATTCTATCATCTGAAGAATCCTTTTGAAATATTCTCATAGTAACTTCCAGACACAAATTTCACTAGATTTGACCCGTGTGAGATAATTGCAAGTTGTATGCAGACTGCTTTCTCTGTTTTGTGGGTTTGGTACCAGTGACAGCTCCTAACTCTGTCATGCTCATGAGTTTTCTCCTGATTAAGACATGGAGTGCTTTTTTACATCATACACAGGGCTAAAACAGGTACACGCTTCCTCTTGCATTGAAACAGTTCCTGACACCCACTCCATATAAAAAATGGTGAGGCCTTACAACTGGAGCTGTGTTTATATGAAGGAAACCTAAGCTTTTTTTTCAGTCTGAATTCAAGCTGAGTGCCTCTGAGCATCATATCACCTTTGTGCTTCATATTGTAGAAAGCTGTTGCAGAAGCCAGTGCAGAGCTAGCTGTAGTCCATCAATATATTATTGTATTTATGGTTAGATACCTACAACCAGATAGCATAGATTGCTGCTGCCACAGCTGCCTGAAGTTGTATCCACTGCTATCACTACCAGTCAGAGCAAACTAGGTTTGGCAAATTGCAGTATACAGAAACAGCGAGCCTGGCAGATCCAATTCATGAATGAGGATCAGCATAGCCTTAACATAAAGAAATGCCAGATGAAATGGTAACTTGCTCAGAGTGGATGTATTCAACATATGGATAGAAGAAGCTGTCAAAGGAAGATGACAATGAAGAGCCTCACTTCACAAGGAAGATGTCAGAAAGCACAGGAAGAGTGGGTTCATTTTAAAATGCTCCAGAGATTCTTTTTTCAAAAAGGATTCAAAATTTCAGAACTAGGTAGTGTCTAACACCTGGAGCTGCCTACATGGCTCACTGAACTTTCAGAACAGAGACCTATGTCTGCAGAACAGTCATTAGCCCATGGGTAAAATCACCTGGACTGACCATTTGGCACTGTATCAACTTAACTCATTTGGTAGGTGTTTGGATGATAACTGTATAATATTTTTCCTTTTTAAGCCACAGATAAACAGTATCAGAAGGGAGTAAGCAAAAATAAGCCTGAAAACCAAAGTGATCTTCAACAATAGTAAAAATAACTTAATGATTTACCCAGCTGTGACACAAAAGCAGGCCAGGCAAAGTCTCATTCTCTGCACCCCAGAGTATCTTGTAGATGATACCATTGTTTCAGCTCAATCTCTCTCTCACACTTGATCTCTTTCTTGGCCATCAAAGCTTTTCTTGTCTTCATGTTTGTGATTCTGTTTTTCTGTGCCTGACAGTTGTAATGAAGATATACCACAGTGACAAGGCAAGTATAAAAAAATACTGCCAGAAGAGGTGAAATGAAATAGCTAGTACCTAACTGGTACTAGCTGGAAATGATCACCAATATGTAAATTTATGTCATGCTCTGTAACTTATAGAAAAAAAAAAAGTATTAGTTTAAAGGTCATCATTAATTAAAAAAATCAATGAAAACACTTATAAATGCATGGAAGAAATGACTCACTGTTAAAGTGTCATTACAGCATAAGGATCCATAAAGGTGATATGGGAAAAAACAGCATACATTTGTCACAGTTTGATATGCTAAGGCCTGGATAACGGACCCAGACCAAAGGTTGTCCTCTAGATGAACCCCATAATGTTATATTTTATAATCAATAACCGAACCTCATTTTGCTTAACTAACCACTGAAAAAGCCATTTATGTTAGGACTTTGTTATAATGGTTACGCTGCAACAATTAGTGCTTATCAAGAGATACATAGTTAGAGCTAAAATAGATGGTGAAACTAGACATCTGAAGATCAGGAATATGTGGTTTAAGCCCTGGCCAGACTTTGGGTGACACCCGACAGGGAGGATGGCACCAGATGTTTCTGTGTAAAGAAAACTGCAAGTCATCCTGACTCGCTGAATTTGGTAATTGAGTATTATAAAAGCTGGACCCTCTTGCAGCGACTTTGGAGATCTTGCCTACTAGTGGACACACTGTATAGGACCTCCCAGTTGCTGGGATGGGTTCTTGGGCAACCTGAGCTCCCCAGCGACTGAGAGTCTGGAGGATGGTAATGCATTAATAGGGCAACTGGTCATCTCTCTTTCTTAATCACTATAGCTTCTTTGTGTAGGAATGATTAGGTGCGTTACCTTGCTTATTGTCCCCGCTGCTTATAATAAAGTATAATAAGCTCATCTTTTTGTAATTAAGTGCCTTGTTTCACTTTTGTATTTTGAGATAAACAGTAAAATAAGCCTGTTCTTTTTGTTGGTGCTTGTGTCCCTCCTGTTGACCCCGTCAGTTGGCAAAACACAGTTTCAACACCAACTCCAGCTGAAAAAGTGTTATGAATTTTTAAAAGCTTGAAGTTGTGATACTCATGTTAGAATACAAATGTGGGAGTTTTAAACAAATAATTGTGTTTTCATACATACTTTAACATTCTTCTTACCTCAGGATATTGTGAGTCTCTCTATGTTGTAACAATGGAATGTGACATTCCTCCTCTCTCCCCATCAAATTTTTGAATTTAGGACAGTTATGTACCAAGTACATGTAAGCTGCCACAGTGTACATAGCAACATACATTAATATATATAACTCCACATATGCTATGTAATATGTGACATGTATAGCACATTATACTCACAATGCACTGGTGACATTTGATCAAAAGAGTAAATGAAGAGTAACAGAATACTTTTTTTTCCTCAGCTGTGTAAGCAATCCTCATTTTGCTATTGCCTCACCTTTAAGTATTAGTGGGGGAAGAACCTGTTTGTTATCAATACACCTTTGTATGAATATATAAACAAAAATGCCTTCTGAGAGATTAATTTTCTAACATTATCCATAGTTAACTATTACAAGATTCCCTGAACCAACTCATTGCACTTTCTGAAGCAAACAAATATATTTTAGCAGCAGCAGCAGCATGATTTTTCACCCATTATTTGTAAAGTTTTGTAATTACAGTAACAATCAACTATAGGCACAGGAAATTTAAAAAATTGTATCTTTGGATCTTAAGAATAAGTGCAAAATAATGAGAAAGTTACAATAGCATACTGATCCTGATACAAACCCAGGAAAAGTCAGGTACTGTCTTTCATTGTCTTTGACAGACTTTGAGCTCCATCCACAATGTTTTAAACAAATACGCTTGAGATGCGACAGTATAATTTGTATCAGCGTAATACTATAATAATTTAAGAAGTATAATACAATAAGCACTATCATTGTTTATATAATCAAGATATTCCCATCTCATAATCCAAAGATGCTTGTAACAATCTGTTGTGTTACTTACATTGGCTTTATTACCTACCATGGGTACACTGAGATGTAATTTAAAACAGAAACAACAGAGTACTGGGGATAAGGAAATGCTGATCAAAACCGTAAGGATTTTTGGAGGTCACAAACATCCTGGCAGTCTGCCAGCATCACAGTTACTAACTGGGGAATACTTTTCATTTTCCCTTCAACTCCAGAATAACACAGTTATCAAAATAAATACTTTGAAGAAATTAAAAACTGGTACAAGAGCTCATTTGCAGGGTAGAATAGGAGAACCCTAAATTTTCATACATATAATGCTTTGAATAAGAGTATTAAAATATTAAAAATGTAATATAACTACCCAGACTACATTATTATTTTTTATCCAGTTCACTAAAGAAATTAGCTTAGTTAGCAATGGTGGTTCAAAAATAAGATATAAAATGTGAGTGTATGAAAAAAGCTCCTATTGAAGCAAATGTAGGCATTGACAAAAACATACTGTTGGGAAAAAAAAGAAAAAGCCTCAAGGGACTGGATGGTGATTAAACAGAACATGGAGCTCACCACATATGGATGCCCAGTTTAAATACAGCCATGTCATGTACAACAGTGGCCAGTTTGTAAATTTGCTGCCTAAACTATGTGGCACTAGATTTCTAATCCTCTGAGCATTAAATAACCTGGAAAGAAATGAATTTGCCAGTTTCTTAACAGTGACAGCAAGGTGTTCTCTTAAGCAGACAGATCTTGCTAAAAACAGAGGTGAGAGAGTGTTTATTAACAAATGTTTAATTTATGAACACATTTAGTCTTATGGAAGAAAAATAAAAGTCTTTTGAGAAGAAGCACATTAGCTTTATTGATTGACTGAGTTTTGGGTGGAATTGTTACTTGGGGGAACTAGTTCTGTGACAGAATAACTGGGCTATCTGGTAACGTGGAGTGCCTCTGCTTTACCTTCTCTTTTACTGTTGTTAGAACAGGCTTTGGGCTAAAGCAATCTCAGTGGTATCCAAGTTCCTTCGCTGTGGGAGGAAAAAAGGCAAAAGCAAATGGGCAAAATGGTGGTCCACAGCAATATGCTGACATCAGCCAACCTCCATCTCCAACCACCTCTGAGCTGCAGGGACTGTGTGGCTTCATAGCTTTTAAAGAAAAAATGAGTTCTAGTAGATCTATGATCTATACAGACAAGTCCTGTATAACAGAAGTCCTATCATTTTACTCAGCAGCTCCTATAATCAGCATGTGGGCTGTGAAGCTAAACTGCTGCTATCCTTCTGTACTGAGGATCGTATTTTAGTGACAATTTTTTCTTAATGTGAAATGATTGCTTAATTTTTTTCTTTACTTGCTTTGGTATCATGTATTAATACAAACCAGATATGCTTGTATTCCTGAGTGTTCTGTTAAACCGTAACTGATATTAGAGCTTTTTTCCCTTAAGCTAATGGGATAAGTAACTATATTAGGAAATCCATAGACTTTGCAAATGTGCAGGAGTGATAAAGTAGTGTTTGCTTGGTGCTCAATGGTCCATCTTTAATAAGTTGGCAGTTCCATCTAGTTCCTACTGGACAAATGTCCACATCAGAAATTCCTGTTTCTCCCCTCCCCCAGCTGCACATTTGGAAGTTCCAGCAGTGAAGCCAAAGGCTGAATTAAGCCAGAGAGGGCTTAATTTTCAAAGCTATTTTATTTTACATTCTATAGATAAAGATATGCACACAAATAAATTCCTATTACATATTTGACAGCATGATTCAGGACATCAGTTAATTTCCTGAATATCTGTGAGTGACTGAGCAAGTCACATGCCTTTTGCCAAATTATTCTATGAGTTCTATTCTGACATTCCTAAACTGTGATCTTTTAACAGCATTTGCCAACCTGATATAAACAGATTCACACTTTGTCTCTTGAAAGTAATATAATATTTTAGAGTTTTCAGTAGTTGCTCTGATTACTGGATGATAGTCCTGCAACAAATGACATATAGAGTGAATCACAGCTTTAACTGATTTTTAAAAAGATGTTGAAATGATTCCTTAATACTGGTAGTTCTATAGAAAATGTAGAATAATGTAGTATAACACAAAGAAGCAGTGAAGATGTGGTAGTTTTGTATGGCACAATTATTGTTGGCATTCATTTTGCCTGCACAAATAATGCATCACAAAAACCACATTGAATAACCTCTGCAGCAAACCACAGCTACGCAGGGGTCACACAGCTCTATACACAACCAGCAGGAAACTCAGTCTTACTTTGATCCAAAATATTTTAGCTTGATCTTGGACAGCACATGGACCATTTTTTTTTGTAATGTACTATATACAAACTGTGGAAAAGATTGTCAGGCCCATTCCTGCCCAACTGCATGGCTTGGGGTTAGAAGGGTCAGGAACTTGGTGCAGTTGGCCAGAAGTTTCTTTAAATGGCTAGAGCTCCAACATTCTTTTCAGGAACTGTAGCAAGCACCAGGGATTGCAGCCCTTTTATAAGGAAGAAGAACAGGTCATCACTGAAGTTGTCCTTGGAACAGCAATCCCAGGTCGTGCTTTAACTCACTAGCAGCCAGGATGGCTTGCACAGATTTGAAGCTGCTGTAAAGCACATTGTGACTGAAGGAAATACAGAATTAGGACGTGAGTCGTGGAAATAGAAAAGATTCTCTTCTCTTCAGCTTTTTCTTTAGTTATAGACAGTCCTTAATGACAGTGAGCTCTAAATACTACCTATATGGTGCTACAGTTTCGTGGCTACACAAAAACTAGCAGCAACATTTTTTAAATTTTTTTTAAATTGACTTATTAGCAAAATCATATGCTTTAAAAAAAATTCCTAATGGAAGTGCTCTGTTCATATAAAAAGATTCCAAGCACTATATATTCTTTCTCATGAGACAATGGTTTCTGACTTTCCGATGCGTCTACCACAGCTATAGATTCACAGCTCTCTATTCAGTCTGCCAATATTTTCATGCCTGTCATACAATTTTTTTGTTGTTCTCCAATATTTTTTCTAGTGCCTACATGTGATCTCTGTGTGCAGCTGATATTACTGATCTAACCCAGAATCTATGCTTTTAGCTTTTTATGGGGGAGCAGTGAGGACAGGCCTGGGCACACTTGGGACACCCACGCCCTAGACTCTACAAATCCCCAAGCTTGCTTCTGCCTGCTTGCAGTCTTCAGCAGCAACCTGCACCTGGATGCCTGGGGACACTTATGGTGGACTGGCTAGAGAACAGTAGCATGTTACCAAAAAACCCCATCAATAGGTACTCCAAAATCAGCAGAATACTTAGAGGTTTGGACATTTAGCATGGTTTTAATGGGTGACATTAGTATCATTCATCCTTTTATTGCTATAACTGGTCCCTACTGTATGAAATCTGGTTTAATTTATGGGCAGTATTTTGCTACTGACTGACTCCCACTTTCCTATATAATTTCATAAACCTTAACCCCACTCTGCAATCTCTGTAATTGTTAGATGCACAGTGGCTTGTGATTTACATCCTATGAAGCTTTTATAACAATAGCAACTTCCATTAAACTCTGCCACTTGGCTTCATCATACTTCCCCCAAAATATGCTTGCCATCAACATTTCTCAGAGTGGCAATTCTCCTGAGCTTTCCAGAATTTATATGTCACAGGTAACACAGCATGTTCTCTGCAAATGTTAATGAGTTTACAAACTGCTGAGTATTATAATGATAAATTTGATCACATTTCTCTACTGACTTTACATCTTGGCACTGTAATATTTTAAGCTTGTATCAGCTCTCAAAGGGTCCAATCTAAAGCTCACTGAAGTCAAGGAAAAGAGGTGTATTAAGACTAGCAGCTTTTGATCAAGACTGAGACAGTCAGTGATGTAAAAATATTATCTGTGCACATCCCTTATATGTAACTTGACATCACCTTGCACCACTGCAAGTTACTGAATCTCATTTTCTTTGGAGCTTTCCACCTGATCAGGGAATCAAAGTCCAAGCAGTCAAGGCAGCTGTCTTGAGTCATATCATTTCCAACTTCCTAAATAAAGTGAACTAACATAATATCTACTTTATGCCCACGTCACTGTTATATATCACATGGTATTGTGGAGGGTTTTCAGAGAGAAGGAAGAGGGCAGAATTCAAGCAGCAGTGATTTCTAAAGGCCTCTCCCACATCAGTCCTCTGATGTCTGTAATAGGTTCCCTCTCCTGCATTTACTGGTATTTTCACTAACCTTCATGGGCAGTTCACTTTACAAAGTAATTGCTATAGCTCTCAAATGTATACTTTCATACCTGCAGGGGTATAGTGCAGACTGAACAGGACAGGAGGTTGCAGTGCTCTTTAGTGTCTCCACTGATACCGGTAGGAACATAGTAGGAGCTAATTCTGGTAGAAACATAACTGTAGTCTGACATCTTTCCTGGGTATCTAATGTATTTACAGATAGAAAGGTGACCTTTGTTTAGAAAGTGTTTTTACTTCAGAGGAGTGCAGAGTTTTTTTGTTACCATAAATTATGGCATTAATGTACAGCATTTGAAGTTTTAGTAACCAGACCTAGCACTACTTTTGAAGAGAAACAAAACTGTTTATACATGCTTTGTTGAATGACCTTCTACAACAATTTAATTTAAAAATACATCTGACAAAATGAACATTTTTCAGATGAGAATCTCCACGTAATATACACCAAATACTGAAAGTACCTGGTGGTAATATATTAGCTGTCTTTGTCACTGAAAAACCTGTCTTAGACGCCAAAGCCCCTTAGGATAGTCTTCTATCAGAAAGGCAATCACAAAATCACTAAACCCGTCAAGCCAGTTGCTTGCTGTTGCTTGAAGCTATTAGTACACATGTGTGAAAAAAAGTTTTATTCAGTAGTTCAGTCAGATGCTCTCCATTCTGTCAAACTTTAAAATCCATGTGACTTTTTTTTTTGATATAGGGAATTATTTAAAATCTACCTTGCACCTGACACTAAAATATGAGGGACTATACCATTCATTTATTTACTAAGATAAATAGAGATTGATGGAAGATGAACAAAGTAAAGCAGAATCTTGCAGAAACAAATTCAGTTACTAGAAAGGAATGAATAAATAGGACTGCTTCTGGCTTTTTTCTTTTCTTTTTTGCACGTCATTAAGTTTACTTTTACACAGCTTAAGGACTAAGAGCTAGATACAAGTTACTGTAAGCACCTGTCACCTCTGCCAAATAAACTGTTCTCTGTTAATGAAATAAAAGTTTGTAAGGGTTTTGGTATCATATGCTTAATGTAACTTCTGGAAAATGTTCTTATCTAACACGTCTAAATGTTAACACATATACTAAGTCTTACACAAGTATCAGGAAGTTCCCTTCACATTACTAAGGAACAAGGTTTTTGTTGTTTGGTTTAGGCATTTGGTGGACTGCTTTGGAGGTCCACTGAACATTTAAATAATAGATTTGACTTCTATGTTGAAACGATCTTTGAAGTACTTTATTATGTGGGCCCCGGCATGGTCTGGTGTTTCTGAAATTCAACTACATGAGACTTTCATATGACTATTTAAGAGTTCTCTAAGACCCTGCTCTCATAGTAAGAAAAATACATAGAAGATGACTGTTTCCATTTTCTGTTTTAATTTTTTTGCTAACACTGGGAAAATGAGTATCACCAGCAGTAGTCCTTTCTCTGTAAAAACAATCGAAGAGCCTCCTCAAAGGACAATGTTAATCCTTCCTTCTTCCATTCCACACAGCTACAATGAAAAAATACAAAATTACCTAAGTCCTCAATATTAAACCAAAGTAAAAAATAGGTTTTCTGAACTCAGACTCTTGCACTTTTCTTTCCTCCAAAGCATATGCTCTAGTCAGTGTAATATATCGTGTAAAAACACCATGTACGCTCCACATACTTTCTGAATACGTGTTGAAATGGCTTTTTGACTTTTTCAGGGCATAGGATGAATGTGCACTGTATTCGCAGAAAAAGCTGTATGTGGAATATCTCAGATTATAGTGATAGGTGTAATTTATTTTTTATTTACAATTTCTCTGACTCTGAGTTTTCTTTTCTCTCCTGCTCTCTGAATTAAATATCAAATAACTTTGTAATCCCACAATGCTCCTTCAGGCTCTAAAGATACGGACTACAGCCAAGGCCAATTTTGGGCAACTATCGAAAATTACACACCAGCTACATAGTGTAAAGTAGCTTTTGGTACCTTTGTATCACATAGCCACAATTTTCTTTTTCTTCTCCCCATTCCCTTGAGGAATGACCTCATTGTCTGTGTTGCTCCCATCTAGGAAACGTGCTAATTGTTGTTGTTTCACTCCCTAACATGAATTGTGTTTAATCCTATGCCTGTTAAGTGCCTGAACAATAGTTTCATTATACATCATGTTCTGTTTGGAAGTGTAAAGCATAAGCACTGTTCAAAGCAACATATGGTACATGATCCTTATAGCTCTTTGTTTTCAAGGTGAACTATAAGAAAAATTAATTATTTTCTATTTCTTAATGTATTAGAAATTTCTGTCCTAGTTTTGGAGAGACACTAAAGCCTATTGGCCATAATTCTGACATCTTTAAACAAAACTTCATTAGGGCACTAAAGGACTCAGCAGCATTATGCAGTAACAGCTATGCTGTCTGTTTCAGACAATTACAAAGTGTGTGTCTTGAGTCTCAAAATCTTACCATTTGCACTATACAACTCCTGATTTTGTAAACACAAATAAATGCAACAAATAACCTATTATTCCAACATATACTTAAAATGTAATCTATTTTATAATTAATTGTTTGAATTAAAATAAGTGAATAATTGCATTTCATAGATGAAATAGATTTCCAAAACATTTTTTTAATAATAATTATTCATAAATAATTACATAAATGGGAACATCAAATAAGCAGTCTAAGGTCGTATATCATGTACTTCTGAACAAATTCATGGCTATAGTTTACTCTATAAGTGACATTATTATCAGTGAATTGTTTCTATCTACAGTGATCATGGCAGTGTTTTCAATACGAAATATCAGAAGAATTATAAAAGTGAAGAGACACATTATTTCTCAAATGATTAAGAGGCTTTTCACAAAGTCTGTAACAAGTCCATATGTAAAAAACCAAGTCAAATGAACCTCAGACATCCAACTCTAAGATTAGCTAACAGATCCTCTGCTTCACAGTAACTTATATTTCATAGCTTAAAAAAAAAACCCCAACAAACTCCATGGTTGCTAACATTTCCACAGAAAATTGCTGTGCTAAGTGGCGAGTTAACTGCATGAGGCAATGTAATCGAAAATATTTCAACATGTTTAATTCCGTATTATATGGAAACAGTGAACATAATTCACAAACTGAATGTCTCCACCCAGAGCTCTCACATTTCTGTCTAGTGCATTTGAATCAATAAACACTTATTTTGGCTCGCAGTTCATAGGGGAACTGCTGCTGGTTCACATGGGAGTATGCAGGTACTCTACTGAGTAAGTGTCAGTGATACCCATCCAAAAAGCTGTGCAATAGGAAGTAGATCAGATTCAGAGAGAAACTGAGCTGGAAGTAGAAAATATGACTTTCTGAATAAAAAGAACATGTTTACATTGGATTTAAGAATGCCATCCTGCTCACATGGTGAAACCCTAGTGCTTCTCTTCCAGCTCCTCCTCCAAAGGTAAGCAGAGCTTTGCTTCTTGTGTAGATTTTGTTGAGGACGATGAGGGGGTAGTATGCCTTCCATTTATAGAATTGTTACAGTATTGTTATGGTTCTTTTATTAAAGTCATGATAGAATCATTAGCTGTGCAAATTATTTTCTTACATAAGAAGCAAGTGTCATGTTTTGATGGCTCAGGGGTGAGTAGCAGCCCTGGTACTGCCCTGCTTCTGTGTAAGTACTCTCTGCTTCTGCCAGGCCCTGCTGCTGCTGGGTCATTCCATCTTTACTCTGGATCACAAGGCTTTGCAATCACCCCGTTCCCACTAACCTGCCATGAGAATGTAGTCAGTGGTGCCGTGGGTCTATGGCAAGCCCCTCAAAACTGTCCTCTCATGACTCCTGCAGTCCTGTTGCTTTTTGGACAGGCAAAATCAAGAGTTTTTCACCCAGCTCCAGCCACATTTGCCATACACCACACTCTCCTCTACAACCCTGTGATTACAATAACCCACAGTAGCTCCTTTGAAACAATGTTTCATCCCTTAATACAAAAACGGGAGAGACCTGGCAAAAATACCAGAATTATGCATGGTATGTGTGTCTGGCTCATTTTTCTTAAGGCCCTGGTGACCCACATGCCTCAGTTATACACCAGGAATCTGTGGTTCAGGCAAGTTTGTGGCTGTGGTGTCACCAACAATATTTTCAGCAATAACATTGCTCAGTGTGTTCATTTCAAGCCCCTGCCTCTTTACTGAAGAGTATCGCCCTCCTCCTTCCCACCAATTACAACAGCATCACTGCCTCACGGCTGTCTTCTGAGTCAGACTGAGGGACTGTTAGGACTTTAAAATTACTTAGCAAAACCCCCTGTACATGTAGTTCAAGCTAGAGCGGTTCCCTTCACATAGTCCTCACCGAGGCTTCACACCAGGGCAGAAGGCTACAGCCTTGGGGTATGAACAAGCTCTTTTGTTGGCATCCCTCCAATTTTAGCTCCAGGCAGCTTATATTTCTGTAGACACAAGGTTTGTTTTCAACAATTTAGTGTCCTTCTGCATTTGAAATATGAGAGAAATAAGCTTGCTAATCAGATTTGAGCCAGAAAGTGGGCACTCCTAAATTAATGGCTATTTTCTTAAGGACTCTTTAATTCTATTAAGGACATCTAATTTCTTTTCTTGCTGATTTCCCCATAGCTCAGAATTAAACAAAACAAATCCTTTCACACATTTCAATATACCAACAGAAGCTGCATGTCGATTAAAGGAAATGTACCTTAATCCCATGTTCTTCACATATGTATACTGACATAATAGACTAAGCAAGTAATTCTTCCTAGAAGAGCTAATCAAAGGTTTTTAATCAGTTCATTTTATATTCATCTTTCCTGTTTTGTCAGCTTAATATGCATAATAAAAGTTTAATCTCTTAATTGTTTTAGTAATGTGAACCACTATTTTACAATAGGTACTTGACCAATGATCATAGCCAAATGAAACAATATGTTTGCTTTCCCTCACAGGGATTTTAAATAACTTTTTTAATTTTATTTTATGCCTTGGATAAAACAGTTTATTTCCTCAGCAACATAAAGGACAAACAAGAGGACTGAGGCTTGTGTTGATTTTTTTTTCCCCCTCAACTTTCTGATACTGGCTTAAAATTATTTCAACATAAATAATTCCCAGTATAGGCATAAATTGTCTACTATGCTGTGGTTTCCTTGAGGCTCCTAGGAACTCTGTTGAGGCAGGTATGGGAAAGGTAGTGCTCTAACCCTCCCCAAATAACTTGTTCTAACTGAAAACCATTATCATCAAAATAACAGTCAATAGAAATGAGGTTTCAATCCAGAAGGCATACAAAAACGGTTGGGAAACAGAGTGATTTTTCTGTCATGCTCAATGACATTTCCTTATGGCCAGCAGAGCACCAGTAATGGTGTTGCAAGCCTGAGTACTGACTTTGAGGACTACACGGTCCCGTGTGACAAACTTTGCCCATCAGAAGCTTCCACAGAACACATCAAAAAAAAGTAAATAGTCCCCTTGCAGTGGAGTCCGCGAATAAAAAAACCTTTTTGATTATTGCTGTCTTTTCTTTCAGCCTGTGCAAGCTATCAGGCAACCGTGGAAGGAACGCAGCATCTCAATGCCTGCACTGTGGGAAGCAGATATTCAGCCTTTCCATTATAATGATGTTTTCTAAACAAAAACAATAGGTTCCTCTTTTCCTTTTTTTCCTGTCAGAAAAGCCTTTCCAGTGACATTTTTATAAACATTGGTAACTTTTGAACTTACGTTTATACCATCATTCATTACATTGCCATTATCACCATGGACCATACTGGTGAGAGAGGATTTCCTTTCCATAGAGTTTTTTTTAATAGTATATTTCATAAATATATTGATTTTACTTGATTGAGCAGATTAATAGCAGAACATTAAACACGGTCATTTGATGGATTAGAGGAAGCCCAATAAGCCATGCATGACTTATGCCAGGATTCAGACTAATTCAAGACCCAGAGAGCTGAAATCCTCCTTTGTGCTGCACATAGGCTACAAGATGCAGCCCCCTGACAAAAACAAAATTACAAGCATGCTGCTTTGGCTGTCAGAAAAGCTGCCTGCAATTAAGACCTTTTGTCACTGACAGTGACAATAAGAGTGGAAATAGGAACACATTCAATGACCTTGATGAAATATAGTCAGGTATAGTTTTCCCTCACATTTTATTTATTGGTATGAAAGAATTAAATGTACTTGTCTCAAAAAGTTGTTTAATATTATACTATATTTTTATATATATATGTAGCTGATACTATTTGTATTAACTGTATAAAATATATTAAATTACTAAATATTGTACTATGTGTGTACACACATATTTTATAAATTTATATAACAGTAATCCTATTTAGACTTCAAAAGATTAATTTAACTAGATTTCAGAGAAGTTACCAATCCATGGTCAAAACATGCTATTTTAGAAATGGTTTTTCAAACTATAGAGCGAAAGAAGGGCACTTTTAGAAATAAGACACTTCTCTTCTTGCTACTAATAGGCTCTCTGTTATCTTTCAGTGGTGCTATATAAAACTCTCTTGCTTTTTTTTTATCTCTGATTGTAAAAATCCTAATTTTTGCTTTGGCTGGCACAAGATTCTTTTCCTCCAGCCTTTATAGATATAACAAAAGAAACCAACCTGACATAGAAAAGCTCTTACTCATACTTACCCATGAGAAAATTGTTCCAGTGCAGGACTGCAGAAAGCACACTTTACAGGGGATGCTGAGATAGCCTCACCACATTAAGAACTACAGATTCTGCAGAAGAAAAGTGGGCATTGGAGCCAGCTAGGCACTGCCACAACACTTCTGTGTTCACTTTCTGACCATCTAGGAAGTCCTATTAACACCATGTGTCTGTTCTGTGAATACAAGACTCTAGCTTTTCCTAAGGTTCTTGTTACTAAAACCAATCCATTTTAAGACAGCTTTCCAATTCTCCCTTTTCCACACACTCAACTTGTTACAGAAAATGCCTATAGTACCAGTAAAATACATAATCTGGGCACATTATCTGGCTGAGCAGTCTGAGACCACTAATTGTTATTTAACAACTCCGTACAGGTGCTACATAAATAAATGACTGAATAGCTTATAGGAAAAAGTTAGAAGGCTTGATTTCAGTTCCTAAAATTTTTATAACTGTCTTTATGCTCTCCACTAGCTTCTAATCCTACTAGTCAGCTCCCTTTTTCATGGTACACTAATTTGAATGCTTTATTATTTTTTCTGGAATACGTGGATGCTCTAGGCACGGTTTCAGGTCCTCTCCCTTTTGCTTTGTGTCACCGTGCTCCTGCAACTGGAGATGGCATTTCTGAGAAACAGGTGTGTGACCAGAACATCCCATGACTCAGTAATCCCTGGCTGCTAGAATTATCCCACAGGACTTTTGGCTGCCAGTTGTCATTAACTTTAAATCCATTATTCTTTTGTGAGGGAAAAAACCCCAAACATCCCAAGCTGGACTGAAGATACACCTGTATAAAGAGATCATGTTTATGTATCATGTTGGTTGTATTAGAAACATTGTCCAGTATCAAATTAGAATATTCACAAATGAATTCTAAAAATCACTGCACATGGGGATCCAGTGTTACCAGAGAGAAAAGAAAAGCAGTCAACAATTTGCTACGGGTCACTTTTTTCAAGGACACCTGTATTTCTATATTATGGTGCAAAACAACACAGGGAGGGTCATAGTACCAACCTTTGCCATGAAGTCAGCTATTTCAAGATTTCATTACTTATTAAAGGAGGATCTCTACAGTACTATAACTCATATTCTTTAAAATGATGAGCCTATTTTTTAGGCTTTTAGAGCCTTTTCTTACCTCTTTCACATGCTTTTCATACAGTTAAGGTTATGCTGCCTTTTTATCTCCTAAAAGTTGCACAAACACACTGATCAATATTTTAGTGAGAAATTAGAGAAGTTATAAAAAATGTTCGTGTCACTACCCTGGAGCTGAAGTAAACCGGTCCTTTTTCAGAGTGGGAAGAGTTTTCTAACTCAGGAAAAAAAAAAAAAAAAAAGACATTGACATTGCATTAGCCATCCCATAGATCTGTGCATAATAATTACATAAATTAATAAAAATTTTTAAACTGCTGCATTCTTCGAAGTCTCCATGCCTACAAGCACACTATAATAATATATAATATATAAGCAATAATATAGTCATAGAATAAAAATTTAGGGTGGAAGGCACCTTCAGAAGGTATCTAGTTCAACCACATGGTCAAAGCAGGTCTTAAGACATAAGGTTGCTCGGGTCATGTCCCACCACGTCTTGAACACCTCAGAGGACGGAGATTCTGTCACCTTGCTGGGAAACCGGCTGCAGTATTGAACCACTTTACTACAGAGTGGCATCTTCAGAGCTTGCACTGTTGCATGAGATTCCTTCACAGCTGTAAGACCTCATATTTTCTCTTGTTGTATTTAATGAAGTTCTGCTCAACCCATCTTTCTGAAGAGCAGCCCTTTCCTCCAGTGTATTCACTGCTCCCCCCAGCACATACTTGCTGAGACTGTACTACATCCCATCCTTCAGGTCATTACTGAAAACATTAAGTAATATTTGTCCCACTGCTAATCCCTGAAGGACTGCACCAGGTACTGGCTGCCATCTGGACTTAGCACCGCTGGTCACAATATTTTGATCCTAGCACTGCAGCCAGCTTTTCACCCACTCTGACCATTTATCCCATCTGTTTCTCATGAATGTGTTGGTAAGGAGACCATGACAGACAGGGACAAAGTCCTTGCTAAAAATGAAGGTATACAACATCCACTGTCCTCCCCTTCTCTACAGGGCTGGTAACGTCATCCAAGAGAGAGCAATCAGGCATAATTTTCCCTTTCTAAATTCTTGCTGGCTGTTCACAATCATCTTGCCTTTCACATGTTTAGAAATGGAGCCAATCCCCTTAAAATCCATAATTTTACCAAGGACCAAGGTGAGGCTGATTGCAGATTTTATTACAATAAATTGAGTTGCTACTGTTTCACTTGCATTCAATCTAAAAAAAAAGATCTAACACATAAAAAAATTACTTAAGTTTTATGTACTTTAATACTGCAAGTAAGTGGCTTCAAGTATGGGAAAAAGCTACAAACCTGTTTGTAGCAAGAAACATTTCTCTGACTGAGAGGCGTGGAAGCAGCATATTACTAAGTATATACAAGATAACCACAAATTAGTTAATTTCATAGACTGCTATAATGGAGGTATTTTGTTATTATTCTGCAAAAATTATTGAGGTACTTTATTAAAAGGTAGATAAATAACAACTCATTTATTTTCCTAGGATGTGTCAATAAGAAACTCGGTCAAATACACCCAACCTAAATCACTGTTAGTCTTTGGGACTCATTCTGTAAAGTGCTGAGCAAACACTGAATAAAATTCTAATTAGAGTAATTGAGCTTTGATAACTGCTATGCCATTAGACATAAATTGGCCTTATACTAATTGTATTTGCATTGTATTGTGATTTCTATTAATGAATGCATTTATATTTATACTCTGCAAACTCTTTTGAAGTAAAATATACAAGTCTCTACCACTTAACCTGAAGTGAAATGCCCTTTGAATATAAACCTGGCATGGCACTAGTGGAAAAGGTTCTGTAAAGGAATATGGTCCAAATCTTCACTGTTTATGATTAAAAGGAGCAGGGGAAAGATGACTGCTAGCTGTTTGGGCTTCCTGCATACTAGGCAAGGGGAGCTGTGTATTGCTCTCTGCACGTTCAGTCAGGGTGCAGAGTGGGGTTTCTCTCACTTGCACGGGCTGCCACCCGTCCTGCAAAGCCTGTGACGCAGCCTCACGAAGCTGCCTGCTCTATGTTTCTTGTTCCGACAGTAAAGTGTGTAGTGGGACCCAGTAACTCAGATATGGTGAAAGGCAGAAAAATCATACAGACATTTTCAACTTAAACAGAACCACCCACCAACTAAACTCAATGCAAACTAAGGAGGTAGGAGATGTAAAGTGGTACTGAATGTATCATAGCCAAGCTATGTAATGCATGTGTTTCTTTCTGTTGCATAGATAATGAATACCACAAGGTCAGTGCTGACACAGAACTCTCCTGTTGGGCAAGTCAGGAAAACTCTAGTCCAGGTACCATTGCTAACCTTACCGGCCTCGTCCAGTAAAAAACCCCACACCACCCCGAAACAGCAAACCAAAAGGCCAAAACTGCTTCATGCAGTTTTCACCTGAAGGGGAGCCTGGGACCATGCACAGTGGTGTGTTCAGAATGACTACCAATAACCAAAGGTTTGCTCTGGGAATTCAACTTTAGGCGTAAAGCCATCTTTTGTGTAGCTGGTCTTGCCTCATTTCATTTCACTTGCTACCAACAGACAATAGTCAACAAATCATTGTAAGAGTTGCTTGTCTAGCTGGATTTAGAAACATGAAGCCTGTGATGCTGTTCTTGTACCCGTGGCATATAATTTGCCACTGTTCTTTGACCAAATTATTATGATTTCTACTATAAATTTACAGTACAAAATGCAAAAAAAAAAAAAAAAGTACTAATCCTCTTAAAGACAATTCTTTCCATCAACATTCCTAATGTTGACCTTATTTACCAGAATATTTGCAGAAGGCAAAAACTGGGAGAAAAGAAACATCTTGCAATTTTTTTGTGAAGTGCTATTGGTCTAAGATAGTGCTAAGAAGTTATTTTTCAATTGAATAGCTCTGTCTCATATGTCAGAAATACAAAGTGTGCTTTACTGAGTTCATTACAGTGCTCTATGGATTTAATATTTAATTAAGAGATTCTGCAGGTGTTCTTCAAATATGAAAATAGCGTAATCTTTGTTTTTAAAGAAATAGTTACACATACTAATTCAGGATAAAAATACAGTTTTACTGCAGCCTGATGAAAAACATCAAGCCTCCCTCCCTACAGTATTCAGTTTTCACCACAGAAACTCAGTTGACTTAGATTTTAAGCTGTGATTAAAGCAATGTAGGAAAAATACTATGACAAACGTAGCTCATACACCATAGACATAATAATTTATAACTTTTTTTTCATCATGAACAAGGGTAAACTGCTACCTATACATAGCACTTGATAACAGTGTGCCCAGCAGTGTGCCCAGGTGGCAAAGAAGGCCAACGGCATCCTGGCCTGGATCAGGAATAGTGTGACCAGCAGAAGTA